>CM069863.1:180965753-181093253 GCA_036172795.1 Pelodytes ibericus | reverse complement strand
TGGCGGCGGCTCTCAATGAATTTGATGTGAGTATTTTCAATGTTATTTATATTTCATATACATTCATAATTTGCTAAGTAGTAGGGAAGTGTCTCTGGATTAAGGGGTAATCTCTAATGTACAAAATGGATGTAATGAAATCCATATGTTCATTAGCATAAATAGCGCCCCCCCCCCCCCCCATATATTCTCTGATGGGAGCCCATAGATTATTTGGAACATTGACCAACTGCTAGAGGTGTTTTATTGAGTAGCGCCCCCTGCAGTGAGGAGGAGTAATAATGCACAGATAGGCCCATGAGTGAGGATCCAGACTGCTGGTGGAGTCAGTGAGATAACTTAAGGATATGATGCTGTTATTATACCTGGGATGGAACTGAGTAATAATGTGTAAGGAGTTGGCTTCAGTTTACATTCATTAACTAGTTTCTTCAGACATGGCCATGTCTTACTGACAGACTAGAAAAGCATGGCAGGGGTGATGTATGTATACAATTGGGGCAAGGTTTAGTTCTCCTTTAAGGAATATTACAATTAATCTCACTAGATCACCCATTAATTAACAACTTGGCAAAGCCCCCTATCTTCTACTGTCCCCAAATACTGTCGCTTGTCACTCCCTTTAGATTGTAAGCAAGCGAGATGAGCTCTCTACCACATATATCAATCATTCTCTGTAACTATATAACTATTTAGTATGTAGTTTTCTTTCATGCTTTTTACAAAGTACTATGTCAGTTGTTGGCACCAAATAAGTTAATATCAATGTAATACATTTAAAACACATTGTTATCATCTATGTATTTGCTTACAAATCTGCTAATGCAATGTATAGAAAGTAACACAATGTAGAGAATGTAACACAATATATAGAATGTAACACAATGTATAGGAGGTAACACAATGTATAGAATGTAACACAATGTAAATAATGTAACCCATTGAATAAAAAGTAACACAATGTATAGAATATAACACAATGTAGAGAATGTAACACAATGTAGAGAATGTAACACAATGTATAGAAGGTAACACAATGAATAGAAGGTAACACAATGAATAGAAGGTAACAATGCATAGAATGTAACACAATGCATAGAATGTAACACAATGCATACAATGTAACACAATGCATACAATGTAACACAATGAATATAATGTAACACAATGAATATAATGTAACACAATTAATAAAATGTAACACAATGTATAAAATGTAACACAATGTATAGAAGGTAACACAATGTATAGAAGGTAACACAACATAGAGAAAGTAACACAATGTATAGAATGTAACACAATGAATAGAAGGTAACACAACATAAAGAAGGTAACACACATGTAACACAATGAATAGAAGGTAATACAATGTATAGAAGGTAACACAATGTATTGAATGTAATACAACGTATAGAATGTAACAATGTATACAATGTAACACAATGTATACAATGTAACACAATTTATACAAGCTATATATAGCATTCAGATTTTGGTTGTGCCTCTAACTGCCAGAGAGTGTACTGCAGAGGGAGTGTTGTCCCACTATGGACACAGATGTTCCACAAAACCACTAGAGCAAGATAGATTTGTGGATCTTGTTCTCCCTGATCTGAGATTTCCCTTCTAGTGAGATATATTACAATTCATTATTTTTTAAACCCTACTATTGTTTTTATCTTTTATATTTCTTTGCATGTTAAACTCCTCAGTGTGTGCTCTGTATTTATTGCATTGACCTTGTTAAAACAATAATTTATACCAAACAATTGATTAAGAGGCTGAAGGGGATCATTGTTGACCAGATTTGAATATGCCTACCCAGAATCCTTTGCAGGGTAAATGCATGATTCTGTGGGAAAAGCAGGCCTTGATTGCTTGTTTGGTGAGTGTAGATTTGTGTTTGACAATGTACCTATCAAACAATAGTGATAGAAACTTGTGTTTTCCTTCCAGTCTAAACAGATTTAGCTGTTGTGACATTTGCTTCTATACTTAATCCAGGCACTCCACCTTGTGGCCAATAAGTATATTACAGGGTATATATTTCACATGTATAGTCTTATCCTACATTATACTCCTGTACATAAGTAGTCGACTCAAAGTGGTTTTGGATCGGGCACCTTGGCCGCATGGGCATCCGCCAACATTTTCCGCCTTAAATTTACCGCCATCCTTGCTGTGTCGCGCCTCTTTTTGACAATGTCATGAACTGGAGGAGCTCAGTCTTTATCAGAGCAGCATGCAAAGGGTTAATAAGCCTGATGTAAAAGCTTAATAGGATCAAGCTGCCATTGTCTGATTACCAATTTCTAATCTGTTTTTATGTTAACACTATGCCCCACATTATTCATACACACATGATCAAGACGCTTGCCCCAACATTTGACTCCACGCAACGCAGCAACCCTAGATTGTACGCATGGCACCAGCTACTGCACCAAATTACACTCACAGCAGTTGCCACAGAACTTGATAGCACCCACAGCACTAGGTGGCATGCACAGCACTAGCTACAGCACCATATTGCACCCTCAGCGCCAGATTTCACTTGCCACAGCACCGGATACCAGATTGCAGCCACAGCACTAGGTTGCACCTAAAAACTTTGCCACAGCACCAGTTATAGATATCGCCCACTGGCATAAACCCACTGCATCAAATATAGATCCACAGCACTTGATATAATACCACAGCACCAGATATAAACTAACCACACTAGATATAACCTCACTTCACCAAATATAGATCCACTGTGCCAGATACAGATCCACAGCACCAGATATAAACCCACCACACTAATTATAACCTCACTGCACCAAATATAGATCCACTGTGCCAGATACAGATCCACAGCACCAGATATAAACCGACCACACTAGATATAACCTCACTGCACCAAATATAGATCCACTGTGCCAGATATAGATCCACAGCACCTGATATAAACCCACCACACTAATTATAACCTCACTGCACCAAATATAGATCCACTGTGCCAGATACAGATCCACAGCACCAGATATAAACCGACCACACTAGATATAACCTCACTGCACCAAATATAGATCCACTGTGCCAGATATAGATCCACAGCACCTGATATAAACCCACCACACTAATTATAACCTCACTGCACCAAATATAGATCCACTGTGCCAGATATAGACCCACAACACCAGATATCAACCCATGGTACCAGCTAAAAACCCATGACACAAGATATAAACCACAGCACCAGATATAAACCCACTGCACCAAATATAGATCCACAGCACTTGATATAATACCACAACACTTGATATAAACCAAACACACTAGATATAGCCTCACTGCACCAAATATAGATCCACTGTGCCAGATATAGATCCACAACACCAGATATTAACCCACGGCACCAGCTATAAACCCATGACACAAGTAGGGTTGCCACCTTTTCTTCAGAAAAACACCGGCTTTGGTACTGTCTCCATAGACTTAACATTTGCCTGATGCCTATTTTTTACCCGCCTGCCGGTAAAATACCGGCCAGGTGGCAACCCTAGACACAAGATATAAACCACAGCACCAGATAAATACCCTGAGCTCTAGCTGAAATTCCACAGCAATAGATACAAAAACATAGCAAATATATAACCCCACAGCACCAGATACAACACTATAGCACACAATATAACCCAACAGCACCAGATACAACACTATAACAGACAATATAACCCCACAGCACCAGATACAACACTATAGCACACAATATAACCCCACAGCACCAGATACGACACTATAGCACACAATATAACCCCACAGCACAAGATACAACACTATAGCACACAATATAAGACCACAGCACCAGATACGACACTATAGCACACAATATAACACCACAGCACCAGATACGACACTATAGCACACACTATAACCCCACAGCACCAGATACAACACTATAGCACACAATATAACACCACAGCACCAGATACAACACTATAGCACACAATATAACACCACAGCACCAGATACAACACTATAGCACACAATATTACACCACAGCACCAGATACAACACTATAGCACACACTATAACACCACAGCACCAGATACAACACTATAACATATAACATAACCCCCACAGCACCAGATATGACACTATAGCACACAATATAACCCAACAGCACCAGATACAACACTATAACACACAATATAACACCGCAGCACCAGATACAACACTATAACACATAACATAAACCCCACAGCACCAGATATGACACTATAGCACACAATATAACCCCACAGCACCAGATACAACACTATAACACACAATATAACACCGCAGCACCAGATACAACACTATAACACATAACATAAACCCCACAGCACCAGATACGACACTATAGCACACAATATAACCCCACAGCACCAGATACAACACAATAGCACAAAATATAACTCCACAGCACCAGATACAACAATATAGCACATAATATAAGCACACAGCACCAGATACAACACTATAACACACAATATAACCCCACAGCACAAGATACAACACTATAACACATAATATAAACCCCACAGCACCAGATACAACACTATAATGCACAATATAACGACACAGCACCAGATACAACACAATAGCACACAATATAACTCCACAGCACCATATACAACAATATAGCACATAATATAACCCCACAGCACCAGATACAACACTATAACACACAATATAACCCCACAGCACCATATACAACACTATAGCACACAATATTAGCACACAGCACCGAATACAACACTATAGCACACAATATAACCCCACAGCACCAGATACAACACTATAACACACAATATAAGCACACAGCACCAGATACAACACTATAGCACACAATATAACCCCACCACACCAGATACAACACTATAACACACAATATAACCCCACAGCACCAGATACAACACTATAGCACACCCTATAACCCCCACAGTACCAGATACAACACTATAGCACACAATATAAGTACACAGCACCAGATACAACACAATATCACAAAATATAACTCCACAGCACCAGATACAACAATATAGCACATAATATAAGCACACAGCACCAGATACAACACTATAGCACACAATATAACCCCACAGCACAAGATACAACACTATAACACATAATATAAACCCCACAGCACCAGGTACAACAATATAGCACATAATATAAGCACACAGCACCAGATACAACACTATAGCACACAATATAACCCCACAGCACAAGATACAACACTATAACACATAATATAAACCCCACAGCACCAGATACAACACTATAATGCACAATATAACCCCACAGCACCAGATACAACACAATAGCACACAATATAACTCCACAGCACCAGATACAACAATATAGCACATAATATAACCCCACAGCACCAGATACAACACTATAACACACAATATAACCCCACAGCACCATATACAACACTATAGCACACAATATAAGCACACAGCACCGAATACAACACTATAGCACACAATATAACCCCACAGCACCAGATACAACACTATAACACACAATATAAGCACACAGCACCAGATACAACACTATAGCACACAATATAACCCCACCACACCAGAAACAACACTATAACACACAATATAACCCCACAGCACCAGATACAACACTATAGCACACCCTATAACCCCACAGTACCAGATACAACACTATAGCACACAATATAAGTACACAGCACCAGATACAACACTATAGCACACAATATAAGCACACAGAAACAGATACAACACTATAACACACAATATAACCCCACAGCACCAGATACAACATTATAGCACACAGTATAACCCCACAGCACCAGATACAAATTATTCCTCCATATCTGTCACCTCTTTTCATCCTCCATTATCTTTTGTGCCCCGTGTCGTCCCATTTTGTTTGCAATCTTGCCTCCATCCATCACATGATTGTGTCCTATAACATCTTTTCTGCCCCATCAACTCAATATGCCCATCTGCCTCTTGCATTGATTTTCTATTACCGTACATTTTGGAATTTCTGACGTTTTCCAGAGTCTAATGTGCTATTATCGTATAATTGGACATATTTGTCCAATCACAATGTAACAAAGTTGAAGCAGAGGTCGCTTTAAATTTTTTGGTTAATCAACAGTTTATTATTATTTAACACCAATTTCCATTACTCCAGCAATCTTTATACAGGACCACTATATATATATATATATATATATATCTATATATATATATATATACGTGATCTGCTTGCACCACACCTCCAGCAGTCACTAAAGTCGCACAGCGCACTTCAGAATTGTCTCTAGCTGTTGCTCTTACCCAACGTTTGCTTGTGTCATTTATATTCAAATCTCTCTCCCATGAAGGTGGAATTCTTGTCTTTACTGTACAAGATCTGTACAAAATAATAGTTTTTTTTTTCTGGATTCTCCATATATTTTTATTGAAAAAGTTGGTAAATCTTTGAAAAAAAATAAATAACTGGAAAACTTCTTGTTTAGCAAAACGCGCCAGGCGGATTTATGTTGAGACACAGGACGTCCAACATATCTACTATACAAGTTATGAACTCAATTTTTCTTATATGTGTAATGTAAGAATCATGTTTCAAAAAAAAATTCTAACTGAGTAAATGATCTTATTTTTTGGGGGCTAAGGCTAAGGCTAAGGCCATCCCCTTTTTCCACTCATTGTCATGCCGTGCCCCTATTGGGCACTTGGATTTACTGACAGGGTGAGGGAAATGACAGGAAACCTTTGTCATCATGATGGCCTTCTATATACTGCATTATTCCAGGCCGAAACTGAGGGGATTCTTCACTAAATTCTGACAAACTGAGACAAAAATATGTAAATAGTTGCATTTTTCCAGCTCTGCTATTAACCCATGTTTTTTTAGCTCAACACAGTCCATTTTTTAGTACATAAGTCCCATTGCATGTTGGTTTGTGCAGAAACACAACCCAAAAATTGGAGCTCGTCGTAGTTTTTAGCCGAGAGGACGAAGGCACGATTTGGAAGCAAAACAAAAAGAATTGTGATACAAACAAAAACTACTTTTTGCAACGCTAAACTTCTATACTTTTGTATAAACAAACAAAAATAAAATGCATGACCACAATGCCCTTGACAAAGTAATTAAACAAGGGTCCACATTACATTTAATTTATAGAGCGCACCACACTTTGTAACATCATTAGCAAAAGGTGAGATAAATTCCACACCATTATTCCCCTCTGCTTTGATGAGCACTTCTCTTATCGCCTTGATTAAAAAATAATTGGTGGTTGGATCGTTTCCCCGCCATTGTTAATTGTTTTTTATCGCTTTCCTCTGTTTTTATCAGGGGACCATTCAACCCACATGGCGCGGTTTAGTGTTTTTTTGCGCTGTGTGCAGAAGCAGCTCGGTAGTTATTTAACCTCATAAAAGTTAAATGAATACTTGAGATTTTTAAAGCCTTGATTTATGGTACTTCAAGGAAGGGATAAGTATAGCAGGATGCTGAGCAGTTTAGGGATGGGTGGGGTTTTTATCTTCCCTCTAAAACTGAAGGGGCCTACTCTACTCTCACACGGCATCTATTATCGAAAAAACAATTGAAAGGAACTTTGGACAGACTCATATGTCACGGCGAACCAATTATCTTAATGTGTTGATATATGGAGCTTAACCACTCCCCGTACCATGCCATCCTTATTTTACAGTGCCTAAAAGTCGTTAGGACGACATAGTACGTCCTAGTGTTAAACAGTTCATCATGGCTCCCCGCGATGAGCTGTGCTCTGATCCCGCTGCAGGGACTTGCAGCGAGATCCCACCTGTCAGATGAGGCCACTGAGTGATCGGTGGCCAGCAACAAATTGTGATGTTTTGGTGCTTGCGACGTCTTGGACGCAAGCACCATGCGTCACGAAGGGGTTAAAGGACCACTGGTGTGCGGTTAATTATATCATTATCATTTTTTTCCTTATTGTGCTAGTTATTATTTATAAAGTCAGTGCTGGGTCACAGGTGTGAAAGTATAGCAATATGAATCTGAGATGAAGATACTCCGCACTCCAATCCAGTGCCAAATAACGGTGAAACCCTTGGTGCAAGAAGTCGCCAGGATGGTGGAACCTACTCGCGCTGTGCACTTTGAGTTAAATGGGGGTGAGTGCTGGCACTATATTGGAATTGTGTAAAAGTGGAGGAATCCCCATGGAAACCAATGGAATGTTCCTCAGCCAGTGTCCCAACATGAGGCCCAGCCACTACAGGGTGCCGGTACCTCACAGCTAGGGTGTGTGAGCCAGGTGTCCACAATGACCTTTTTTTTGGGGGGGGGGGGGGGGGACGACATGACTTGTTCGTCAGCTGTTGTAGACTACATTTCCCATGATACTTAGCAAGCATTTTCCGAGCTGTGGATCATGGCAAATGTAGTCTGCAGCAGCCACCCGCCTTACAGCGATCAGTGTCAGCAGTACCTGTGCCAGCTAAGCACATGTTTTGCCAAGTATTATGGGAAATGTAGTCCCCAACAGCTGACTTACTGGAGCCATGCAATGCAGGTGTGGCAGAATGCCTTTCCACGTGTTGATCGGCCACGTTTATTATAGGATGGCTTATCCACTGCAGGCTGCGCAGTAGGAGTGTAGAGCGGCCATCTTTTCTTGTTACCAGCCTGCTGGCAAAATTCCGAGTGAGCTGGTTGGCAACCCTACTGGATTGACAGGTCTGCAGATCCCTCCATCATGCACTCGTTACTCCACTGGACACTTTCCCTTGGATTAGATGGCTGAGCACCACAGGACAACTAGTGCTGGTTTAGTGTCAGACATTATGGACTACGTATCCCATCAGTCACTTATCTGCAATGCACATCTCACTGGGGTAACGCCAAGTCATCATGGGGAATGTATGGTCAATGTATGGGTAATGTATAGGCAATGCATGGGCAATGTAGAATCCCCTCTGGATATACTGTGTGGATGAACAGGAGCATCAGTTTCTGTCTACAGTCTTTATTTGACCACTGAAGCCACGAAGAGTCTCTGAATATAACCACAGTGGGATCAACCTAACCACAGGGGCAAAAAAGTCCGAACGAATGCTGAATCCAGGAAAAACAAGGATGGGAAATTGGGAAGGGCAGGCAGTTGCATTGGATGATTTTTGAACCCAGCTAATTTGGTCTTTATTCCCTCTCTTTACTCAGTAGACCCAATATTGTTTTTTTGTCAGGGTTAGGAAGGGGTTTATTTAGATCATATTATATAATTTATTCAAAAAAAAAAAATAATGACATGGGATAGAATAAAGAAACACGTTTTAATCCCCTACACATCTACAAACACTAAAAACAGATTCTAATATTTGAGTTTAGAAATAGTCCATGTTTTTTATGCAGGTTTTTTTTGCACATCATGGGGATCTGGAGTATGTTTGGGGGACATGGGTAAGCTGCCCTTACTGTAGTAAGTCTCTCCTTGTCCCAGGGAGAGACTAAACCTGTCAAAGCCAGGCCCTGGCTATGACAGCTAAACGCAAATGATCACTGTGATTGGCTATCACAGCGGTCACATGCACAGACATTCATCTCCTTGCTACTTCTGGAACGGCCTCAATATGGAGGCAGCCAGAAAAGGCCATTTAAAAGCCACTGATTGCACTCTGAAGCTGTACAGCAACATTTCCTTCTACTGTCCCTGTTAATTCCTTCTGCTCACCTTTTATTAGTGCCCCACAGGACTTGGCTCTTGCTCTTTCTTACCAACCAAATGGAAATCCGTTACGACTACTACACAGTGCAAAGCAGCTGCAAAAATGATATGCGGCTAGTGAAAAATGGCAAGCCTATTCATATATGCTCACACAAATAAAAAGTAATCAAATACACAGTATATCAGTGCTGATGCCACTGCCTCAGAGCAGTTTGGTACACTTTTACACGCATTATTCTCTTAATTTTACATCCCATAGCATACCAACCAACTTATGCCTGAGTAAATCTGGATGCCGGGGAGAGGTGCATGGAAGGTCAGTGTAAGTGCTATTACACATTCGCACAATGATGCTGGGCCAGCTCCAGTGCACCCTTGACACTTGCCCAATGATTTCCCAACTTTTCCAGGATAAAGTATAAAACAATGACTCTTTGTATTATAATTCTGCCCATCTCATTACATACCCTGCCTTTTTGTCTCCTTCCCATGGCCCAAAACGCTCCTCCTCCTAATCTTCTCCTACCAACCCGACCCGGTCACTCGAGCTGCACCATTTCTCTGGCACTGTCAGCCCCCAAAAAATCTCTAGTTCTTGCCCCTTCCCACTCCATCTCCAGAGTCCCTCAAAATTCTTCAAGAAGAAGCGTACACTTCATCCAGATAAAACATACAATAACAGTTTGACCGGTAGAGGAGACGCTCGCTCCCACCTTGCCTCCCGGCGCGGCCTTTCCATCCAGTCTATTCTATTCTCTAAATCTCACCCGTCTCCCATTTCATTAGGAGCGTACACGCCGGGCTTCTCTCTACCTCATGTTTGCCTCTGGGTCAGGCATGAATATCCCTATCTTAAATAATAAAATACATATCCAATGCTGCTTAAATAACAGCCTATCCTGCTTGAATATGGAAAGAGAGAGGGGAAAAAAAAAAAAACAAGGCAATCGACATGGCTTCTCATGGTCTAATTAATCTGCCGCGTCTGCTGGGCTGCGTGTAGTGAAACACCATTCCTCAGAACGGAAAGCTGATTTATATCCCACACAATTACTGAACCCAGACCTCGCCGCTGCATAATATTACAACCTTAAAGGTCATCCATTTTGGTTTCTTTTAATGGAAACCTTTTCAGCAAATGGAACATGACTTTTTCCTCGCGACGTACTTATTCCCTTTGATGAATATGTAGCTGAGTGAATGGGGGGGAAAGTGCTTGCTTTTTGTTCGGATTGGATGCCGTACCTTTTAAGTTACTTGGAACATGACTTTCCATTTCTGCTTTAATCCGCCCCCCCCCCCCCCCCACACACACACACACCACCACCACCAACACCCCCCCGGCTTTATATAAGCAAGCATCTACATTGACACTAGCCTAGCTGCCTCCTTTCTACTATTGGGCAGTGGTAAGAAAAATAACACTGTGGAATTAGAACATATTCTGTTACAATGGCAGAGTTAGTTTGATATCCCCGGAGCCCCCCTGGGAATGAAATATTGGTTGCACAGTTTTCGTATTTGCTTGATCTGCATCATTAAATATAATGTCAGGACTTGACAAATCCTGGTAGCCAGGGCTTCTGAAATCCGTGTTGCTTGTTCCTAACTTTTTTGATAGTCTCTAGCTACGAGACTTACCCCTCCCTGGCTCCGACATTTTATGAAGCTGGCCCATAATTTGGATAAATCTCTCCGTACTGAGATATCCCAGACTACACTCAAGCACAGGCGTAATAATGCCCTGTAACGGGAGGGTGGCTGCTTGTGTGCGGAGATAAGGGTGGCGCAATAATTCGCTAACTGCACATTTTAATCCATGTAGCAGAAAATGCTGGTACTTCAAATGTCAAAAAACATAAAAAGTGTTTTTAATGGCAGCGATCAAAATAAATAATCATCACAGCTCCTGAATTGGTCTGTTTGGCTCTAAGGTCTACACACATTGGTCAAGCCCTGTTTTAAGTCATAACGTCTGCAGCTATGCCTGTCCACACCCCTAAAAATGTAATAAAGGAAAGGTGATTTGGAAGGACACACATGGAGACTGTGTAGGACATAAACAGAAGATTATGGGGAAAAAATTGGCAGAACTTCACCTTCAAGTCACAACTGCCACCTTCTGTTGCCTCTGCTAAAAAACAGTGGTTGGGGTGTGCCTAGGTAGCCATTGTGGGAAACCCATTCCTCTATCACCACTCAAAGAGGACATGGGGCAAGTATTTTTCTTCAAAATATGAAAGTGTCTCGTTTAAGTAGAAGAAACGTCCAATAGTATAACAAGATGGCTTACCCTTTGAAGTTTGCGCTCCTTTAATTGCCCCTTGACGGACAATATATCAGAAAGAAAAATAAAAACGTGGATATGAATAAAGCACTGAACTGGGGTCTTCAAAATAATTCTCCACCAATGAAAACATTTAATATAAAACATGCTGGACGGAACACAAGATCGGTAGGATAACCAAGCTCCCAGAACGTCCCTACCATCATGGCAGTGCCCTTCCATAAATGAAAGGGGTATTTTATTTTCAAGCCAAAAACCGGCACCCCGATCAGCACAATCGCTGTATAACTATTTTCGGAAATTGTAACATAGTCATTTAGGATGAAAAAAGATACAAGTCCATCAAGTTCAACCCTACCTACCATTTCCTCTTTTGATCCAAAAGAAGGCAAATAACCCCTAAGGAAGCCATTTTGAATCAATCAGATTTTTCCTTGGATCAATAAGCTCTATTATTAATGCTTATTCTGTTATTAATAGCCCTGTATGTCCTGCTTTTCTAAAAAAAAAATACATAAAACATCCAGACCATTTTTAAATGCATCTATTGTATTTGATAGCACTACCTCTCTTGGCAGTGAGTTCCATAACTTTATTGTCCTTACCGTAAAGAATCCCTTCCTTTGCTGTCCATGAAATCTTTGCTCTTCCAGTCTCAGGGGGTGACCTCTTGTTCTTTGTACATTTCTGTTAATGAGCAGGTCCCTGGAGAGCTCCTGATATTGGCCCTGCACATATTTATATAAGACACATGTGCTAAACATGACCATATTAACATATCCGTCAATACACTGATGTTGAGGCTTGAATTTGTCTCAGCTCTATATGCTATATCACAGAAAATATCCATAGTGAACACGTCAAACAAATTGCCACTTATCATTATGTACGAGCTGCTTAGAAATGAACAATTAAATATGTGACATATGTCTCCATGAAATCCACTCAATACGGCCCGTGGTAATTTACCTTCTTGTGGCTAAAGCAGGAATACCTAACTAATTTGCTGTCTTACAAGATGTTACAAAGTCCGGAGAGCAAAGTCTATTAAGATATGTATATATGGAAGAAATATCTGACCCATTATTTGATTGAAATCTAAATGTAAAATATCACTAAGCCCAAAATACATGATCTGCTATGATTAAAATATAGGGTGTTATACAAACTTTAACTTATGTTTTATAAGGTATATTAATGCCAATATTAACACATTAATATGCAGTATACTACCGTATTTGCTTGAATATAAGACGAGGATTTTTACAGAGCAAATGCTCTGAAAAAGACCCCTCGTCTTATATTCAAGGTCGTCTTATGATCTGACCTCAAATCGAGGTCAGACTATAAGACTGGGATCCAGGTCCCCCGCAGAGCTGCAGGGGCCTGGATCCCCCCTCCTAACAGCCAGGGGATTCCGGCTTCATCCTAAAAGTCCAGGCAGAAGTGCCGGGCAGCAGCGGAGGATGTCTGTGCGTATCGTGCAGACATCCTTCGGCTGCCCCGCTAGCCACCAGGGACTTTCGGCCAGCTGGGGGATGTCTGCACGATACGTGCAGACATCCTCCATGCTGCCCGACACTTCCGTATATTATGACGAATCGGCTGTCCGTCATAATAGGCTGATGTGTCGGGCAGCATGCAGGATGTCGTATCGTGCAGACACCCCCCGGCAGCCCCCACTAGCCACCAGGGAGCAAGAAACAGGTGAGGGGGAGGGGGGGGGGAAGACAAGGGGAGGGAGGGGGGACTGATTAAGAAGGGGGGGACAGATTAACAAGGGGGGGGCAGAGAAACAAGGGGAGGGGGGACAGAGAGCAACAAGGGGAGGGGGGGGGCAGAGAGAAACAAGGAGAGGGAGGGGGGAGACAAAGGGAGGAGGAGAGAGAGACAACACTAAGGGGGGGAGAGAGACAAAGCTGGGGGCAGGGGAAAGAGAGAGGCAGCATTGGCACATAAAAGGAAATAAAAACAAGAGATGCATTTTTTGATATCATCATTTTTTATTAAAAAATCTATTTACATGTGAATATATACAAGTTGAACTTTTTTCCAATAGAGTAGTCTTATATTCAGGCTTTTAGTTTTTTTCCTAAAGGAATATCCAAAGTTTGGGGGGTCGTCTTATAATCAGGGTCGTCTTATAATCAAGCAAATATGGTATTTAATGTATCTAATCTTATTACAAAGTGAGATATCAATATTCTCGGAAAATGCTAAGTATTCTAGACTTTAGTAGTCTATTGTATGCCTTCATAGTACTGATTTCTGGATACTTCATTTCTTTCAACCTGATCTTCCATTATTCTCCATGTTTCTTAAAGGATGGTAAAGTTGAACCAATATGTCCGAAGCGAATGAACTCTCCAATTGGTACTCCTAAAAATGTGTGCTTGGGATGGCAGCTTGTTGCTGATAGCAAGGTGTTACCTGATGTAGCCTTTCTCTAATATTCTGATATAATAAGACCAGTATCTCTATTTCCCACCAACAAAATATCCCCCAAAAAGTATATATATATATCTTACTCATGAATTTATCCCATAAAAGGAAAATTATAAGGATTGGAATTTATGAAATTCCATAATGAGTGAAACTCTTCCTGGTTGCCCGAACGCACCATCAACAGGTGGTCAATGGGGGTTGTTTCGATAGGTGTTTCCACCCCTAAAGAGAGAGCACCTTTTCCAACCCATAAATAGGTTGGTGCGTGAAGTCTTACAAAAATATGTACCGCATCCAGTATAAACTGCTGTAATCCTTCAGTACTCTGAAAAAATATTTAGAAAATAGCCGTATGCCTCCAAATCTACATTGTGTTTAATAGGTTAATATAAGGCACACATAGTGCTGCCCAAAACATATATTTTTTCCATTTAAGGGTTAATTTCTGCTGAAGGACATGTTTCCTGACCCTTTTTAGTCTGTCGCCATGGGCTGCAGATAAGTATCAACCCACTCTGACAGACCTTCACCTAGTGAATGGATGCCTGCCACTATGGGGCGGCCTGGAGGCTTATTATATGTAAATTTTGGGACATGATAAAAAGTGGGCAGCACTGGATGTGATTTAATGATATAATTAACTTTCATTTCCTGCAAGACTCCCTGGGCCTAACCATAATATACCAGTTCCTTCAAGGTTGCTTGGAACTGGCAGGTGGGACCTCCCAATAAGCGGACATATGTTGTGGAATCATTAAGTTGTCATAAGGTCTCGTTTTTATAATACTCTATATATCCAAGAATGTTGTATAATAATTTTTGGTTTGTTTTTCAATTATTAAAAAAGCTTTATGCTCTGCTCTTGTCACGTTGGAAACATTCGTTGTTTACTTATAGTGTTCAGGGCCAATTTCAGAAGTAGTCACGTTTCACCAACTTTTTAAAATTATTTTTAATTGGACCTCTAAAGATGGACTTCTTTCTAAGGCCTGTGCTGAAGTTACTGGGACTGTTCTAGCAATAATTGATCTAAATGTTTGCTAAAACAATAGAAGCCAGGATGCTCCATGCCATCCTACGGCTTTTGGGCCCTGGAAAATGAGGACGGCATAGCATGTCCTACAAGACGGAAGGGGTTGACAACTGATTGTATATTCAGTCCTCTAGTAATGGTTAGGTGGGATCCTTCTGTATGCTGCGGCCCAAAGAGCTCCCTCTGCTGGTCACTTGTAGGTAGACAAATAGCGTTCCTCAAAATTCACAAATCCATGTCCTTCCTTTGTTGCGAGATCTATATAGGAAGAACGTGAAGATGATTGGGATCCTGTATACCGCTAGTTTCTGGTTCAAAGTTCTAAAAGTGATGTAATCAGCATTCCATTTTAGAATCCTGCTCTCCATCTGCAAAATCATCTATTAGTTGAGAGTTTGCCCAAAAAGCCCATCCAGACCATTTAATTGCATCTGTGATTGAGCCGTACTATTCTGAAATCCACAAATCATCCGCTCCTGGGCTGACAGTTTACGGTTTTAATTTGTTTTAGTAATATTTGCCTGAATCGTTATAAATTGTAAATTATACTGACATTGCCAACTTACAAATTGCTTGTTTTTTAAACATGGGAAATAAGACTAGACTTTTTTTTTTTTTTTTTTAAAGTGTGACGCTGATATTAAATGTGATGTCTGGTAATCAGATTAGTGACATTTCTGTTTCCAGAATCCTCTAACAGAAGAGCATGGCTGTTAACTGTAGCTCGGTTTTCAAAAATGTCTTGAATTGACCATATATTATTTATTTTCCAGTCATTCATGTAGATGTACTTAATCCCACACACATTGTTCATATTCAGGAATTGTAATATTCACAACCCGATTTTCAATTAATTATATTTGTACCAAATTACCGTTGGAAAAAGACTAATTAATAATTATTGTTTAAGAAATATACTCAATTAATCCTAGGATACCAGGCACTGGGTATATTTCTGTGTTACCCTTTCTTGAAAGAAATGGAGATATTTATGTTTCTTGGGCATCGTTCTTCAGTATTGTCTGAGGTCTATTCACTAGAAAGACGGCATTAACCCCTTTGTGACGCATGGTGCGTCCCAGACGACGCAAGCGCCAAAACGTAACGTTTTGTTCCTGGCCACTGATCACAAGGTGATCGGTAGCCAGGAACACTATAGGAGAGACCCAGTCAGGGTCTTAATAGACCCTGTGGGTCCCTGCCAAAAGATCGCGAGACCTCCGAACGTCACATGTGACTCAAAGTGGCCACATCTGACAGGTAGGATCCCGCCTGAGCACAGCTGTTTAACACTGGACGTCCTAGTGTCTTTTAGGTACACTAAAATAAGGGGGGGCATAGAACACCCGAGCGCCGGGAAGGGGTTGATAGCTGAGCATAGTTTCCAAATTTACCAGGGTGGTCTTGGTTCATACTTCCCAACTCTTTCTCCCGTGGGAAATCGGGATGTAGGGTGATGGAGCTTGGGAGGTCAGCTCTGCCCAGCATACACGGTTTGCACTGTCACTCACACTGGCCGCACTACTGTGTATGCGCACTATCCAGTTTCCAAGAAACCCGATACATCATAATTTTACGTTTGCCCCCTCCCTGATTTTTTTTTCTGCCATTTTTAAATGACATTAATACATTTTGTACTTTTACTACTTCTATAATTATGTGTATACTAGTTCTTACTTGACTTGGCGGGAGTGCCCCAATGAACCCTCTTTTGGGATCGCTCTCCTTGAGCTTTCTCTGTTTTTTGTAATACTAATAGGGCTCATAGGCACCCATTCTCCATCGCTAACTTTTTTATGCGATTAGTAGGGAGAATGAGCATGCTTGATATATTCTATTTATTGGTGTAGCAGGGCAGTATTCCAGTTAATATTTTGACTGTCCTGGTCCTGACAGAGTCTGCAGAGAGTTGGGTTAACCCGTCTGCATCTCTAAAGATACATGTCTGGTTCATGCCAGGCAGTTGGCATCTTAAAATATCACATGCATACATTAATGTATACATCATTTTTCTTATGAACACTGTTTAGCTGATGAAATACCTTGAATATAACACTTGATACTGGAGAGTCATGATAGCTAACCTTGGCACTGCAAAGGTTTTGGGAGCTACATACCCCATGGTGCTCAGTCACCCTAGGGACTATAGCAAAAATCTGCAGTGCCAAGGTTAGCCATCACTGATACAGGGTACCTTTTCTATAGTCTGTTGTATTTTTTGATAGTTGTAGTGAGCAGCAGATTTGAATGTAAGATAAAATGTTGAGCATTAATAGAAAAGTGCTAACTCGCTACAGAGAAATCCACCGGTTTTAACAAGATTTCCTCGCCGGTGTGGGTTTCTTGCATTTAAATAGGACTATCCATCAAGTCTACTCAGCATTAATTGTTTGTCTTGGAAAGGTTACAAGTCAGCCCTTGCATTGTAAGGGATGGTTTTCCTTCATTAAGACTTATCCACATCTACTTATTAGAAATGCCAAAGGACAGACTCTCTCTCTCTCATCGGGTAATTGCTAATCTCTCATGTAGACTCCTTCATGTTCAGATCAAATCAGGGATGAATTAGTTAGATGCAGGGGCTAAATTAAAATCAAATAATCATGCTTTGCTATTACGGTGATCTTCATGTTAAATGTAACCCCCGCAGTAAGGTAGAGACCACGAATCGTACAAGCCAACCAGCTTTCCCATGCCGAGTCTCAGAATGTGGCGGGGTCCGACATGGGGCACGACTAGTGTACTGTCAAGTCCCATCCCATTAAATATTTAAACCCGCTAGGACACCCCTTCAATTATACCTTCTTTACGTATCCCAGAAATAAAGACACAACGCATGGCATCTTTGGATAAACATGGCCACAGCGTTTATTTACAAATAAATGAATAAAGTAGAAATCATTTATTAAATAACATCATATTGACAAACTGGTTACAATACCATATAAAATAACTTAGCAACTGTAAACAATTATTCCAGTACCCATCAAACCGTGGATCTGTATACACAAGACAAATAGTTCACATACCACCAGCCGCAGTTCTCCAGCACGGTGGGCGTAACCAACCGTGACCCAGATAACAATGATTCCAGTTAAAACCACCATTTTTCCAGCCTTATTTGATACCTATACCAACCCCCAGGACCAAACTTCAGATCTCACAGTATAAAAAAACCACAACACGCCATGACATCCACTGCGCCTACCAACCAGAGTCAGCAAAAATCAGGGCGGGCGTGCGGGAAAGTTCCTTCTTTGACAACATTTACTGAATGATTAAGCTACTCCCCCAACCCTTCCTAATAACCCATGCTAATGTCAGTAGACCTCCCCTATCCTTGTGACATGTTACATATTAATCCACCTCACCGGAATCTCTCTCCTACCTGAGCAGTTGCAGAGAATGAACCCCGCCATTAGCAGACCTGAGCAGTTGCAGAGAATGAACTGCTTTATTACCAACAATACACACACAGGCACAAACTCTCTTACCTGACGCATGCTGAGGCTGCTGCAGCTTGCTTACACTGAGCCCTCTGCCTCTCAGGTGAGATTTCTGAACTCTCAGGCAATCAGGAGAGTTGAGAAGTCTTTCCTGATTGGCTGAAACCACCTTCACTCAGAACTCTCAATCCGGTACTTTGCACTGTCCTAGATTGAAGCTGCTCAGGACCTGGGACTTAACGTTCCATTTCAGACCCTGAAGCATCACAGTAGTTATGCATGTTGCAGAGCCTGCTCTTTTATTACTGCTGACTTTTTCTTTTTTTTTTAGTCAATTAAGCAAAATCCTTAAAATATAACTGTTTAAAGGGACTCAGTAACCTAAACATTGTTTAAAGTCTGACTGTGACTGTGCAGAGTATACAATTTCCCCCCCCAAAAAATGTATACATTATGTTTGCAGAATTGCAAGCAAATACATGTCATAGAGAAAAATGTCATTTATAAAATGTCATTTAAAAAAATAAGTAAAAAATGCTTCCTGGGCCAAGAGTTCATCTTCAGCCTATAAGTTCCTTCCAGCTCCAGTGTGCGAACGATAGTACTCCCCCCTGGAAACTGCAGAGCTGTTCCTATGGATTCCATGGGTATTGCTACAATGGGTATTTTTACAGGCTGGTAAGAAATAGGTTGAAGGCCAATGTTAAGTCTATATCGGCAATCGCATGGCCGGTAAGAAAAAGTGGCGATCCTAACAACATAGCAAGTAGGGTGCACACGTGTTCCTTGATGCACACAGAAAAAAATAAAAAAATATATTTACAATATGTTAGGCCATCATAATTTGTATCTTCTATCTGCAGGCCTGTGAACTATTCATATTCCAAAAATTACTGGGGACTAATAAAAGTATTAAAAAAAAATTGGGCAGACTAGATGGACCGAATGGTTCTTATCTGCCGACACATTCTATGTTTCTATAAACACAGCATCCATCGCATATTATGCTCCCCGTGTAAAAACTTCAGGGATCTGGATATATAAGAAAAATAAAATTGAGTAATTATTCTGTATTATTAAGCCCAGCAGGGTCAAATAAAGTCTAACACAACATAGTGTTCTTCATATTATTATTATTTTTTTTTATTGTTCCATGAACTTTGTATGACAATTTCTTTGATACCTGGGATGTGTGGATTAATGTGACCTCCAATACCTGATTTCAAGCAGGATCTTGCACACAACATTAGAAGCAGAGGAAGTAGAAACCTGGCTTTGTTCTGCATGTCTAATGGTCCTCAGACTAAAAAGAGCCCATGAGTCTATTGTATACAAATGAATCACACTTTGCATTCAAGGTTTCTTTTGTCCTTCTCTGCGTGGTCTTAGATTGGATGAAGGCATTATGTGGAACACACGCTATTTTTTAACTTTAGACTTTTCACAGACACGTTAATGAATATACTATTTATAAATATACTACGAAAATAGAGCTATAGTCAATGCGGCGTGTTCAGACTGTAATTACCATTATTTGATTGTCGAGAGCCAACTCTAAAAGAAATACAGTCCTGACTAATTTTTTTGAATTAAAGTGTAGTATTGTCCCATTCTGCGATGGGGTTTTCAGGGTGATAAAATGAAAGAAATACCGTAGTCTGCTAGACAAAGTGGGGCGTTCCTCACCGGCACTGTAGTACGACAACTCTAGTTGTTGGGTATCCCAAACTCCACCATATCAGTACACAGGTGTTGGGGATGCCCAATCTCCACTACCCATCCCCTTTTTTTATTACAACTCTAGGACTTGGGATGCCCAGTCCTCACCTTCCTGCCTCCCCCACCTCCTTAGTTATGAGACGCAGGGGTGTGCGAAGAGCTTATGGATCACTTCCACCGCTGGTAGATAAGAATTCTGCCCTACAGTTTATATCAAAGTGAATGTAAATTCCATATATGTTCACACCTCAGGGTTTTTAGGTTTGAATCCAAACAGTAGCCTTCATCCATCTGAGTTCAATAAATGAGTAACATCAAGTTGGTTAACCGTAACATCCATTATCCAACGCACTTACCTATAGTCCTCTTGATGGTTGAGGTGGGGGAGATATCTATTATATAAAAACTGCATCTCAGCATTTCCAGTTTAATCCCGAAAAACAATGTCATCTTGACTGTAAAAGGCATTTAAATTCCACACACTTTCATATGAATTCATTATTTCATAAATTATTGTATTTGTTTTCATTGTATTTTTACAAAATACCACTAAACTGTTATTTCAAATTATTTTCTCATCGTCTGTTGTGGGCATAACCCATTTCTTAAAGGATGAGAGACACTGGACATCTGGTACAGTCTCCTCTAATAAATTAATAACCTAATTTTGTTGCTTTGACAGATAAAATTAATCCGAAGATGTATTGTTCGGGTGGAAAAAAGTCAATTTTTTTTTCTTAGCATTATACCAAGAGGTAATCTCTCTGTTTTATTCGTTGCAGCAGTGCGGTATTTATCGCAAGGCATCCTAGGCAGATGCCTAGGGCAGCAAATTTTGGGGGCGGCAGCGCCCCCCAGCACTGAAAAAAAAAAACTAAGAAAAAACGCACGGGCAGCAGATCGCGACAATCGGGCCGCCCGTGCATTTTTTTTCTTAGGGAGGGCGGAGTGATGACAGGTCACGTGACCCGACGCATAGGGCATGTGGTGGGGCAATGGAGGTATGGGATGGGGGTGATGGAGGCATGTAATGGGGTGATGTGGGTAACGGAGCATGTCGTGGGTGGGTAGGGGGGTGCCCGAATTGGCCACAAAACCAAGATACACCACTGAGTTGCAGCCAATGCTACATTCACATCCAATATAACTTTTTTCTTTTTTAATTTAGGGTAAAAAAAATTCTTGAGGTTTGTAAAATTCTGAAGGTGCTGTACGCCTTGATAAAAGTGTTTGTGAACATATTTGGGCTTTGTTGTAGTATTTTATAGTTGTTGGTGTTTTCTTTTTCTCGTCTAAAGCAAAATAATTCAGCAAATCATCTGTTACAATCTTTTTTACCCCCAAAAATATGTCATTTTCAAACAGTTGCACACAGTCGATTGAAAGGGGCGGCTTCTATGAGTTTAAAAAAAAAAAAATAGTTTTCCATAAATTATGAATCAAGTTAGAATCTGGTCTCTCAAAGAAGGGTTCTGGGTTGACAGCCTTTTGATTTCTGAGATTCTAAGAACATTCTATGACATTTTTGATTGAAAAAAAAAAAACCCACAACACTCGATCTTGAAAAATTGTCAATTTTTTTTTTTTTTTAATATTTCAGAACAAGATCATTCTAGATCCCATGACATTCAGTGAAGCCAGATTCCGTCCATCTCTAGAAGAGAGGCTGGAGAGCATTATCAGTGGGGCAGCGCTAATGGCCGACTCTTCGTGCACAAGAGACGACCGAAGAGAGAGAATCGTAGCAGAGTGCAATGCTGTCCGACAGGCCCTTCAAGATCTGCTAAGCGAATACATGAACAACGTAAGTCTGTTTCAATTATTTTTTTTCATTCTTTATTTTCAGATTTGTCTTTTTTTTTTTTTTAATAAACAGTCGTTATACCGATACATAGATTATCCCTGGATACAAGAACAAATCAATGCAGTGTTATTATCCATTCACTAAAAATAAAACTTGTGAAAATGATCTAATGTTTTAAATTTCGTATCAAATGTGATTTATCATTACAGAAATTTAAAGGACAACTGTTGGGGGGGAAAAATGGAGTTCTGTTTAATTGAAAGATTGCATCAAGTGAGTGTAGGCATTTTAAATAGAAATCCTTTCATGAAAGTATTGGCCTGGAATAAAGAATATATAAAAGGCCATCATGACGGGGGTTGTCAGTCATCACAACACACCTTGTCAATCCTATCCTGTGACAAGTAAGGGCACAGCAAAGGGTGGTCAGTATCTTGATAAGGGGCTGGGCTTGAGCTATATATTGTTATGCATAACAAACAAAAATAATGTTTGAAAATATTATGGCAAGTTCCCTCCCTTCTCTTTGTTGTGTGTGTGTTTTTTGTCTTGTGTGTTGAGTCCCGAGGTTTGGTACCAGTGCAGGGGTTGTCCGTCTTGGGGAATGGTCAACTCGGATGGCAGTAGCTGTGTGGAGCTATGTGCACAGGCTCCCCATGGGCTCGTCCTTGGGAGAGTAATGTCGACACCAGTAGCTGCAAGCACATGGATTACGCCTACACCAGATCCTCGGGGGCCCTATCCTAGGTGGGCTAGGATAAGGGACACGCTACCGCTTATATATTCTGGATAAGTAATGCTTATATTACTATGGTTACAGATTATTGATACCCAGATGTTATTAAACATTTGGTTGGTATATTATTACCTGTTTATGTTTACAGCTACCTTTCTAGCCACTCCTGTGTCTGTTTTATTTATTGGTTTTGGGGGATGTATTATCTGTCATACTACTGTCAAGAATACAAAAAAGCACCTTAGTGAGCCCTCCCTGCTTGTTTAGCGCTATCAGGGGGTAGACATCTTGGATCAGATCTTCCTTCATCCAATATTCGAAACTGTCTGCCACCTGATAGAGCTGTATAAGGATGAGGGGCTCAATAAGGTACTTTATTTACATGCTTTCAGTAACACATTACTATTTAAAATTCCCATTCTTGATGCACTCTTTCAATTAAACAGACATTATTTTTTTGCAGACAGTTGTCCTTTAACACCAAATCTTGTTCGTATCACCTCCTGGAATGGATCTCATTTGATGAACCCACGTCTTCATGTTGATGTAACAGTTTTGGGGGAAAAGTGAGATAGTTGCATTTCCAACATTGGTAGAAGTCAACTTTGACAACACTTGCAAATGTATTACTTAATTGTATTCTCTCTCCTAGGGAAAGGTAATTACTTTTTTTCCCTCAGTGATTCTCTAATGAGTCCTAAATTATGCGATCAAGCTATAATTAGAAACCCGGGACTGTTGGAATTTCCCAAATGTAACTCGGAATGGTCACGTTCTACTTTGGCTGTTTAATATGATTCTTTTTAATAAATGGTGTTGGTTAGCAAATGGAATTATCCAACTTGTGGGACCTGTTGTTCTCCTGATATAGTACACTGAGCACAGTCTAGCAAGATCAGAAGGGCAAAAGGCCAGTTTGAGAAGCTGGGGATATGTCTTCCCGGATTTGGAGCTGTTGGGTTTTAACACCTGGTGTGCCCTCACACGGAATGAACTGAGGAACTACATTGTGTAGTTCGGTGGCCATGCCTGAGCCATTATCCCCCTACGTAACATAATTGGTCTGCTTTACTCTTGGGGTTTCGGAAACTCTGTTTCCAACGATGAGTGCTCAATCGGCTGCAGTTTAATCCTAACATAGCAATTTTGACTGTGGAAGTTATTTATGAAAATCATTTCTGGGGCAAAGTTCTAGAAGTGGAGCAGTTGCCATGGGAACCAGTGGAATGTGCCTGCTTTTAGAACCTTTCTCCAAAATGGACTTTTATAAACTAAACCCCCTGTGTGTTCAAATTTGTGGGAATGATAATGAAAGTGCAAGAGAAATGCTTGCCAGTGAATTGCGAACACGTCTGTGGCGTTGAAACATTTTGTTTTAAATAGAAAATGTTGTAATGAAGGAATAGAAAGAAAGTACTTTATTGTGTCATATTGAATGCTCCAGGTAGCTCTATCAGGGAGCAGCCATGTTGTTTAGAATTTTGGATTCAATCTTCTGTCCGCTTGGATTCTTATTGCAGATGTAGATAATTGCTGAGCCATTCGAAATATTAAAATGTATACGTTTCCAGTGCCTGTTGCAGGGTACAGACCTTGACATGCGGTTATTGAGGAACGCACTGTAACACCAGGTAATAGGAATGTAATCTGTTTCGTTTTGGTTTATATTAAGAGATTATGGGATGTGAGTCATAAGTATTCAGGGTTCAGAAAGTCAAACCCTCAGTTACGAACAATAACCCAAAAAATAAACCTGCCTCACGCAGTATAATTACCAGAAGCTTTTTTTCCATTATGCATTTCTGGCAGGACTATTGATGCTGCATATCAATTAACTCTTCTGACTGTTACATCATGCATGATCGGCTTCATACTGTAGGATGAGTGATGATAGGATAGCTGTGCTTAGCAACAGGATATGCTGCATCTTGGGGTGGTTTGCCTGTACCTGGTATCGGTGTACAGTACCCTTACTGCTGGTATTTGCAAAGGTTAAAATGTATATTAATAGCCCTGTATGCTGTTTTGAAGATTAGAAAAATGTAACAATATTCTGAAAATTAAGTCTCAACAATGAGAGATGAATTGGGAAGTCCTTCAATTTCAGAATGTAATCTGGATTTTAAGGAGCATGGGAGGGATCTGTTTACGCGTCAGGCTGGGTAAACCTAGGAATGCTGCTGTGCAAATAATTCATCAATGCACTCTGCCATAGCTGCCAACAGACATGAATTTGCCAGGACCACCCTGGTTTGTTTGGTTTTAAGCTACCTGTCCTATCAAACTGATGTCTGTCCCTCCTTCCATATATTATAGTCGCTCATTATGGTTTGATTCCACATTTCCCATTGAAAGTAGTTAATTTGCATATCAAGCCACACAGGTGATGCCATACACACTAGACACCACAGACACATTCTTCTCTTATGCATGCCTCCCAACTGTTCCACTTTGCGCAAGACAGTCCCACTGTACCTCTGTCCTGTGTCCCCTTTGCGGAGTATACCCGTCTTACTGACCTGCATGGGGTCACGTGACAACGCAAGCTACTGCATTTATTTATTTTTTTACAAATTGGGCCGCAACCAAGTGTCGATTTCCCAAGAAATCAAAAGTTCCGGGAATAGCACCAAAACTGTCCCGGGGAAAAAGGGATAGTTGACAACTATGCCATGTGTAGATCATTTTTTTTATATTCTACTTTCTAAGTATAAGGTTCTGTTTGAACCTAAAATATCAAGATTTCACTAAAAAGAAAAAATGCAGCTATATTAATCCCCAGCCCGACTTGACTAAATAATATATGCGTATGGCTCTCAAACGAGCCAGACAGTGTTTGGAACACTTCCTCAGTGGGACTCTTGTTTCCTAAATAATGCTTGGATTATGTTTAAAAGGTGTATGTGTCTCCTATGAGATCCAATTAATATGCAAATTAAATATTATTCTATAGCAAATGCGTAATTTGCATATCGGGCCCCAGGTGATGTCACACATGAACCAGAAACACATTTAAGACACAGTTTATGCATTTGCCGGCATTTCTGCTAACACAGTGTATAGATTACTTTTTTGATATATTTTTTTTTTTTTCTCTTCATTCATAATATGAACCATGTTGAGGCACTTTAAAATTAACTGAGTTGGACCTACAGTATGCAAGTCAGAAAGTAACTAGAGAAGGAGACAGCGTAGGCCTTCCTGACTGGAGTGCTGTGTGCGTCTTTAATAGTCTTTTGATTGCAGACGATTGGAGCAATCAGGTGGAACACAATGGTCTGAATTATGACTCATCATTGCCATGGCAACCCTGTGCCTTTCCTTGGCTGATCTTCTTTTTTTTTTTTTTTTAGCTACATGATTAAAGACTTTCAGAAACTTAAGAAGATGCTTTGAGATTCTAAATTGAGTATTTGTGCCACATTGTATTCAGTATTAAGTTCTCTTTTTTTTTTAAATTTTTTTAAGAGGAGCAGGGAATTTCCTTACAAAGGGTTGTCAATGCAATCAAGGGTGGGAGGGTGGATAATTAACGATGCTTATATGACAACTGTTGCCCCCAATTAAAAAAAAAAAAAAAGTTATTTTTAAATGAAAGATTTCAAGTGTAGGCATTTTACATTTTGAAAGAATACAAGTAAAATATCTTAATGAGCCCTTTATTGCTCTATCAGGGGGCAGACATCTTGGGGCTGATGGAGATTCTGAATGAAAGATTGTAAACAACATGTCTGCCCCTTACAAAAATGCTACACAAGCAAAGAGAGCTCAACAAGGTACTTTTATATTCTTTCATTAAAGAATTCCTATTTACTCTCGATGCAGTCTTTCAATTACAGATAAACTCATTTATTTATTGTTTGCTGTCTTGTTTAAAGGACTAAACTTTATTTTACACTTGTGGTTCTAAGGTGTGAGATGCAGTAGGGAGTAAACCTGTGTGTGTCTCTTAGGATACACATTGGGTTTACTTGGAAGATACAGGGCACTTATATTGTAACCCTTCCATCAATGAAGCAAGGGTTAAAAAAAGTGTAATTGTCCTTTAAGGGGCAAGCACAGAGAATTGGGTGAACACTATGTCAGTGTTATCAGACATGGTGAAAATTGGTAAGTATGCTTCATATACCCCAGTTAACCCACCACATGTCTTTTTAGGAAGACATTTTGTGCATTGCTAGAAAAACCACGTTGCGTTGGGGCTAGCTAGCATCTTAGACGCTGCGTGGCCATGCATCTGTGGTTGGTTAAGTCTCTACACATCAACACAAACATCCCCACAAGGACAACGTTATATGATGTTACAAAGCACTGTGCATAGTCGGCAGTCCTGCAGGGACTAGACCCCAAAACCGTGACTGCCCCATCAAACCCAGGACTCTTGCCAATAATACACAGCTTATGTGCAGTTTACTACAATCCTGTGCTGGCACTCCCCCTTATAGGCCACTAACTCTGTTTCCCAGATGGTGCACATGATGCTCTAATGAACTTATCACACCTCAATGTGTTTCTCCCCAGACTTTTCCAGAGACATTTGAAATGTATGTATTTTAATAGAGACTTAATACCTCTTGCGATATCCGGAAACTTTCGTATTTTATTCGCTGCTATCTTGAAATGAATGGGCTTTTAATCAATAGTATCTCCCCCCCCCCTGTGTTAAATGAATCCTTTTGGCAGTAGGATGACTAATGGAAAATAGAAAGCCCAGGGATCAACATGCCCCATTATATAAGTAATTATTCTTATCCGCACTCTCGAACAGAACCTTAGAATACAGAGAGTGCGTTAAACACGGAATATAATTATGGAGGTTCATTGAATAGCAAATTAGAACGCAATTTAAACAAACACGGTCAATACATACATCCACAGCTATGCTGATTACATAAATTAGTATATTATTTTCTACTGAGAAATGTATTTGGTTTTCTTTTAATCATTGTTATTTAAATGCACTTTCCTCTCTAGGCCTCTGAGGATGTAAACATGGCTACTTGGTTAAATCATAAGTAACATGTAAAATAAGTATGTTAGATGTCTATATTTGCTAGTGTGCTGCTTCTACCACATTCCTTACTGGTTATAGGACCACGGAGACTCACCCAATCCAATACCGCATGTCTACATGCTCAAAATGAAACATCCAAAAACAACGCAGATCGAAACATTTGTAAACTTGCCTCCCTTTCCAAATCAGCTACTAATGCCTGCTTTCTGCAGTTCATTTGCCAGTTCACTTGTGGTGAATATCCCCCAGGGATGGTCTTTGTAGACGGTATTTTTTTATCTGCGATTGCAACACAGGGAATGTTTGCAGCTCTCTTGTATTAGAGGATCGTCACTAGAAAACATGCCTTAAAAGTGCTCTAAAAGTTGTTTTATCAGCGGCTTCATCCCCCTTGGTTGCCACGGTGACTGCTCCACTTTTTTTTTTTTTACCACTTTGCCCCAACATTAACTTGTATAAATAACCCCCCAGTAATGTATACTCTATTAAGGGACTTGACGACAACCCATATCTTGTCATTTACATGTCCTTAGTGAGGAAGTGAAGGTATGATCAGAAATGACAAGAGAAAGTATAGAACATAGTAACAGTGTATGTTCCATGCGTGTGCAGGGCCACATACTAGAGATTGCGCTCTGCTACTGAAGAAATCAAACACGCCCTTGTGACGTATCGATCCTGCTCAGTTTTTTCTTATGTACTGTTTTTCGTAAGAAAAGGAAATTAATATGTATGAATAGAATTATCAAAATTAATATCTGTTTTTTTTAATTAAAAGGTTGGATTGGGAGCTAATGCCTGGCTTCACTCATTGTGACATTGAAATGTAACAGCATATTCATTTTGTGTAACCTCTGGGCCCTGACAAAGATAGCGGAGCCAGCTGATAAAGAAACCTCTTGATCTACACATGTGCAAGTAATTCTTCCAAGGTCACTAGCCTACAATTTGGGCTGCCACCCAGCCGGTGTTTTACTGGCCAATGTTAGGTCTATGGAGACACCAGCAAAGCCGGTATTTTTTTGATAGAAAAGGTGGCAACCCTTTCTACACTACATCACCGGTAAGCAGACAGTGGCCTGTGAAATACAGGGCTTCATTCATGAAAGTGCATTGAGTGGAGTATTCTCCAATTCAGTTTCATGGGAAAAATGTTCCAACTCTGCTACTTTGGTCTTACATTTGGAATTCCCTTGTCAATTCCAGAATAAATCCCACAGTGCAAAGGACGTTGCATCACACACCATTGTGCTATAAGTAGATCATTAGTCTCACTCAAGCAGTGTGATGAATGGAGTGTTGGCAAGTGATTGATGGGCCACTTTCCCTAGCACCGGGAGAATCTTGATCAAGGCAAAATCCCTTGCTCTTTAGACATCTCCAGATGAGTTCCCAGATCTAGTTTGTGTTCCCCGCACGTTCCAATCCTAATCTACCTGGAAACAGAGTGGCTTATCATTGGGAGGGTTCTGATCAAGGCGTATGAGGGTAGAATAAAGTCAGTGAGGCTGAGCAACATGGAGGAGGTTGAGAGAAGGGGAAAGTCGGAAGGGCAGAATGTCAAACTGTAGTCCTTAAGAAATATTGTCAGAAACCTTACCGAGGAAGTCCAGTAAGAGTGACACAGCTGTCCATGAATAAGTTCAGTGGGACTGCATCCCTGACCTGGGCTATGTTTTAAAATCAGTCTTGAACAGTGTGCTTAAGCTGCACAGGTCAGCCCTGGTAAGTGGGTATAGAAGCAAAAAACAAGTACTGTTTGTTTCTACACTACCCAGAATCCCTTGATACAGCGGCACTCTACTAACATTTACTAAAATATCTACCTAAAAATAATAAATTAATGGACACCACAACATCCCTATATTATCTCCCACAAGGCAATACAAATGTTACAGATATTATTAATACATCATTATAAACATTATTATGCATCATAAATCATTTGATAAAATTATTTGCTCAAATTATGTCGGCGTCTATAAAGCTTAGACAGATCTTTTTTTTTTACCAGTGTACCAATCTCAGAAACCTCACAACCAGGCTTTTCTTCACAAACTGTGGGCAGTTCAAATAAAATATAATTTTAAGGTCGGATTTGGAAGGGGGGAAAAAAAGGGATCAAGTTGGGACAGGTTGAGACCTCCGCGAGTTCACATGGGTTTGAAGGAATGAGGACGGCACCTTGGCAAATAAATGTAATTCGAGTGGGGGTGAAAGAGTGAAATACATTCTCATACATTGTGTAACTGTATCAGGAGGAAACCCACGTTTATTTTAATTTTTAATTAAGCAGAAGGCCACTTCAAAAGATATTCATCCCTTGCGTAGACTAGGGGGCTTCCATTGCTTGCAGCAGTGCACCGTGACAACAGCCCGGCAACAATTGTGCTCTGTCGTTGGTCTGTGTGTGTGTCAATCACAGGTGCCATGCACCAATCAGCTCTGCCAGGGGGCGTAGAACCATGTCAGGGACATGGTAGCCTTGGAATCGGAGCAGAACATTGCTCCATTCTGTCTGATTAAAAGACCCATCTCTTTAAGTTGGGGGCTTATGATCTTCCATTGGGGCAAAACACAGGTTAGTTAGTACTTTTAAACACAAAAGCACCACATCACCCCATGCAAGGCATTAAAGAAGACTGGCATTGCCTCCATTTTTGTTCCCAAACAGAGTACCCACATACTGGACCATGCAGGTCCTAACCAGGTACATGGAAGGTGGCCATCAATTTGATCAAGCTTTGCACCTCCCTCAAAACGCTATGGGTTCCATATGTGGCCCTCCAGCTGCTGCTAAGCTACCCATTTCATAATCGCCCAACAGCTTTTAAGTATTGCAGGGAATCATGGTAGTTGTAGTGTAGAAACAGCTGGTAGGCCACAGTTGGGTGCCTAGGGACTATATCAGGGGGGTTTGACAGCAAGGTGCGGCCTCCCCTGACTCAACTGGCCAAATTCTTATTATCCCTATACATGCATATATTTGTTTTAATAAAGTTAATTTAAACATTTTGAAATGCTTTTGTATTACTGCTTAATAACCAAACATCTTTCTGGCTAACTATGGTAAATAATAAAAAATTAATGCAACCAAACACTCCCCCAAAAAATGTGAACCCTCCTGGTCTCGATCATGCACCTTTAAATATTGCGAGGCTCCGCCCATCTAGTTTCTGATTCGCTGTGTAAAATCTAATCTGAACAACTAGAACACAAGACAAAACCTAACTAGATGTAATTTGGATCCGCACAATCCTTCCTGAGAGCAGATAACATGTTCCATTGCTAAGTGTTACTTTTACAGTTTTTGCTGCCTTTGTTTTTTTTTTTTATTCCTATTAAGTCCATTGTTACCAGTGCTAATTCTAACACGTGAATCTGAAATCCCATTTAAAAAAAGAGTTTTTTGTAATAACGAACGAGTTGATAACCTTAACAGCCATCGTGCTTTGTACATGTTGTTTTGGTACATTTCTGTCTTTATTGTTCCATATAAAATGTACCTATGACAATGACCTGCGCTCTTTTGCACTCTCATGTGTGTCGTCAGAGGCACTTGGAGTCTTTTTGACCTTGTTCTACTCTTTTCATTCTCAATAACTCTGTGCGAGAGAAGGCCTCAGCAGTACATATTTTTCTCCCATTTGTGGTACGGATTGTGATCTCGCATACGCAGTGCTTAGGTGAAGTATCCATTCCGTATTCCAGCAAAGAACAGAGTTCTTTACAAATTTTACCATAATTTGCCTTTGTTCTGATTTTGATGGTTGGTAAAGAAGATGTTTTAAAAGTAGCAGGCTTGTATTCAAGGCTAGCCATCGCTGAAATAAAGGTTACTTAAACAGTTTTACATTCCTTGTTCCTGAGCAATTTGGCAAGTCTAACTCTGACAATCCAGTGTGCATGGGATTATCCAAGACTACAATTCCCCGTTGCACCTTCTCACATGTTATAGGGGGCGCCAAAGCCCAGTTACATTGTCTATAGCATAGGCATGACTTGCACAGTGTTAATTCAGCATAGGCATGACTTGTAAAGGCTTAAGTCAGCATAGGCATGGCGTACAAAGGGTTAATTCAGCATAGGCATGATGTGCAAAGGGTTAATTCAGAACAGGCGTGACTTGTAAAGTGTTAATTCAGCATAGGCATGACTTGCAAAGGGTTAATTCAGCATAGGCATGATGTGCAAAGGGTTAATTCAGCATAGGAATGAATTGTGAAGGGTTAATTCAGCAAAGGCATGACTTGCGAAGGGTTAATTCAGCAAAGGCATGACTTGCAAAGGGTTAATTCAGCATAGGCATGACTTGCGAAGGGTTAATTCAGCAAAGGCATGACTTGCGAAGGGTTAATTCAGCATAGTCGTGACTTGCAAAGGGTTAATCGATGTGACACATTGTATAAATGATGCTCAGGAGGAAGTAATAAGTCTACATCTCTCCCGAAAGCTGCAAAGCAATGTTTGGTGACAGCAAGTTATTGCTTAGTCATCAGCATGGGCTGGATTCGTTATAGCCAGCCGAACAAGACAATCCATGAATGGATCCCTTCTGCTAATACATTGTTAGCTATTTAAGGCAGCTCTCCGGGGAGAAAATATTCCAAACCGTTTATAAAGAGACAAGATCCCAACACACAAACGTAAACACAATTATAATATATACCGTATTTGCTCGATTATAAGACGACCCTGATTATAAGACGACCCCCCAAACTTTGGATATTCCATTAGGAAAAAAACTAAAAGCCTGAATAAAAGACTACCGTATAGGAAAAAAGTTCAACTTGTATATATTCACATGTAAATTGCTTTTTTAATAAAAAAATATGATATCAAAACATGTATTTCTTGTTTTTATTTCTTTTTATGTGCCCTTAGTGTTGTCTCTCTCCCCCCTCGCATCTGTTTCTGCACCCCCTCCCTCCCCTTGTCTCTGTGTCTTCCCCCCCTCCCCTTGTCTCTGTTTCTAAACCCCTTCCTCCCCTTGTTGCTGTCTCTTCCCCCTCCCTCCCCTTGTTGCTCTGCCCCCCCCTTGTCTCTGTTTCTTAACCCCTTCCTGCTGTCTCTTCCCCCTCCTTCCCCTTGTTGCTCTGTCACCCCCTCCCCTTGTCTCTGTTACTTAACCCCTTCCTCCCCTTGTTGCTGTCTCTGCCCCCCCTCCTCATGTCTCTCTTCCCCGCTCCCTAACTTGTTGCTCTGCCCCCACCCCCCCCCACCTCCCCCTCTGCCCCACTCCCTCCCCCTCACCTTTGTCATGATCCCTGGTGGCTAGTGGTCCGTCATAATAGACGGAGGTGTCGGGCAGCATGGAGGATGTTGAGGTGAATAGCAGGTGAGTTGAGGTGAATAGCAGGTGAGTTTAGATGAACATCTCACCAGTTTAGCTATACATTGTGCTGGAACAAACATGGTTACTGCTATTCACTTCAACTCACCTGCTACTCACATCAACTTGGTGAATAGCCCAATTAGTCTCAAAATTAGCTCTGATCATTCCACTTCCCATTACTTTCAATGCCGAAGATTTGAACCTGTTTATTTTTTAGTTAAACTTGGGTGCCGAATTTGATATTAGTCTCAAAACGACCTCCTCGAGCTATTCTCGTATTTTAGTGATTAGACCCATGTGGTTTATTTGATAAATATACAGCGAAGCCCTCAGATCTTGGTCTTCCGTCGGCTTCCATTTTCGCGCTTCTCTTGTGATCACATGACGTCACCGCTTCTGGCGAGAGCAATGAGAACGTCCTATCTCCTATTGGATATCTTTGCAATTACAATAGTATCATGCCAAAAGTATATACGATGGGTAGAAATGGTTTGAAAGCCTTATGAATTCAACACCTGTTTGTGAGTTGTTAAAAAAATAGTTTGTTCAAATTCTTGCAGGTTGTACAAGCTCAGAAGGTAGATCTATACAGTCCAGGTAACAAAGGCAAAACCTGACCTCGGGAATGATTTTTTCTATTTTTGTATTTTTGTTTGCACCTTTGGAAAGCTATTGTCCTCTTAGAACCTTTTTTTTTTCTTTCTTCTGCCCCAAAAAGCAGCCTGCGGGAGTAACCTTTAAAATCACGACATTCAGTTTCAGTAACAGTCTGTGTTCAGCTTTACTTTACAAACTGTTGTTGGTTAAAATAATATATCATTTTTAGTGAGGTTGGCTACCTCTTTGATCCTATGCAAGTTCAGAAGGGTTTAAAGTGTCAACTTGGAATATAAACGTAAATTGAGGGGAAGTGGTGACAGAGGAACACACTCAGTAACCCAGGATGCCGTTCACTAGCACTCTATTTAACTCATTACTTGTTGAGTAGGGGACAGCACATCTGTGTTGAGCTCTCCTGGTTATCCATTGTGGCAGAACTCTAGTTAGTCCTCTTAACTACACCGATCAGCCATAACATTATGACCACCTGCCTGGGTAGCGCTCATTTTGATAACCCTGACCCGTCGCGGCATGGACTCCACTAGACCGCTGAAGGTGTGCTGTGGTATCTGGCACCAAGACGTTAGGAGCAGATCCATTAAATCAGGGCTTGACACCTCACATATAAACACACACACACACACACCTCACATACACACCTCACATGCACATGCACACACACACACACACACACACACACCTCACATACACACCTCACATATAAACACACACACACACACACACACACACCTCACATACACACCTCACATGCACATGCACCTCACATGCACACACACACACACACACAAACACACCTCACATACACACACCTCATACACACCCACACCTCACATATACACACTCACACCTCACTCACACCCACACCTCACATACACCTCACATACACACACACACACATCACATATACAAACACAGTTTTTTTTTTTTTTTTCTTAATGTGTCCCCCCTCCTTAATGCTTTACCAAATTGCAGGGGAGGTGACATTCTTGATCCAGTTGATCTTCATACATCTTCTTGGTGAGTGCCATGCTCGTGACACCCTGCACTCAGACTTGCGAGAGGGGCGGAGCTTGCAGGCTCCCCCCCCCCCCCCCCCCCCGTGCTGCGCTGCCATAAAATACCAGGTGGCAGCGGCAAGGGGGAATGTGTCTAACAGAACCCGGGCGCCAAGTTCTAATTTCCTGGTTGCCAAGGCAACCTGACGCCCGGGGTTTGTCGAGCCCTGCTTTAAGTCCTGTAAGTTGCGAGGTGGGGCCTCCATGGATCGGACTTATTTGTCCAGCACATCCCACAGATGCTCGACCGGATTGAGATCTGGGGAATTTGGAGGCCAAGTCAACACCTTGAACTCATTGTTGTGTTCCTCAAACCATTCCTGAACCATTTTTGCTTTGTGGCAGGGAGCATTATCCTGCAGAAAGAGGCCAATGCCATAAGGTAATACCGTTTCCATGAAAGGGTGTACATGGTCTCTACCAGTGTCAAAGTAACATCCATATGAATGGCAGGACCCAAGGTTTCCCAGAAGGACATTGCCCAAAGCATCACACCGTCCCTGTCAGCTTGCCACCTGTCAGTGGTCATAATGTTATGGCTGATCGGTGTATATATACATGTAATAATGTTATGGCTGATCAGTGTATATATACATATAATAATGTTATTGCTGATCAGTGTATATATACATATAATAATGTTATGGCTGATCAGTGTATATATACATATAATAATGTTATGGCTGATCGGTGTATATATATATACATGTAATAATGTTATGGCTGATCAGTGTATATATACATATAATTATGTTATTGCTGATCAGTGTATATATACATATAACAATGTTATGGGTGATCAGTGTATATATACATATAATAATGTTATGGGTGATCAGTGTATATATACATATAACAATGTTATGGGTGATCAGTGTATATATACATATAACAATGTTATGGCTGATCAGTGTATATATACATATAACAATGTTATGGCTGATCGGTGTATATATACATATAATAATGTTATGGCTGATCGGTGTATATATACATATAACAATGTTATGGCTGATCGGTGTATATATACATATAACAATGTTATGGCTGATCGGTGTATATATACATATAATAATGTTATGGCTGATCGGTGTATATATACATGTAATAATGTTATGGCTGATCGGTGTATATATACATATAATAATGTTATTCCTGATCAGTGTATATATACATATAATAATGTTATGGCTGATCAGTGTATATATACATATAATAATGTTATGACTGATCGGTGTATATATACATATAATAATGTTATGGCTGATCAGTGTATATATACATATAATAATGTTATGACTGATCAGTGTATATATACATATAACAATGTTATGGCTGATCGGTGTATATATACATATAATAATGTTATGGCTGATCGGTGTATATATACATATAATAATGTTATGGCTAATCGGTGTATATATATATATATAATAATGTTATTGCTGATCAGTGTATATATACATATAATAATGTTATGGCTGATCAGTGTATATATACATATAACAATGTTATGGCTGATCAGTGTATATATACATATAATAATGTTATTGCTGATCAGTGTATATATACATATAATAATGTTATGGCTGATCGGTGTATATATAAATATAATAATGTTATTGCTGATCAGTGTATATATACATATAATAATGTTATGGCTGATCAGTGTATATATACATATAATAATGTTATGGCTGATCGGTGTATATATAAATATAATAATGTTATTGCTGATCAGTGTATATATACATATACTAATGTTATTGCTGATCAGTGTATATATACATATAATAATGTTATGGCTGATCAGTGTATATATACATATAACAATGTTATGGCTGATCAGTGTATATATATACATTTAATAATGTTATGGCTGATCAGTGTATATATACATATAATAATGTTATGGCTGATCAGTGTATATATACATATAATAATGTTATGGCTGATCAGTGTGTATATATACATATAATAATGTTATTGCTGATCAGTGTATATATACATATAATAATGTTATGGCTGATCAGTGTATATATACATATAATAATGTTATGGCTGATCGGTGTATATATACATATAATAATGTTATGGCTGATCGGTGTATATATACATATAATAATGTTATGGCTGATCAGTGTATATATACATATAATAATGTTATGACTGATCAGTGTATATTTACATATAATAATGTTATTGCTGATCGGTGTATATATACATATAATAATGTTATGGCTGATCGGTGTATATATACATATAATAATGTTATGGCTGATCGGTGTATATATACATATAATAATGTTATGGCTGATCGGTGTATATATACATATAATAATGTTATGGCTGATCAGTGTATATATATACATATAATAATGTTATGGCTGATCAGTGTATATATACATATAATAATGTTATTGCTGATCGGTGTATATATACATATAATAATGTTATGGCTGATCGGTGTATATATACATATAATAATGTTATGGCTGATCGGTGTATATATACATATAATAATGTTATGGCTGATCGGTGTATATATACATATAATAATGTTATGGCTGATCAGTGTATATATATACATATAATAATGTTATGGCTGATCAGTGTATATATACATATAATAATGTTATGGCTGATCAGTGTATATATACATATAACAATGTTATGGCTGATCAGTGTATATATACATATAATAATGTTATGGCTGATCGGTGTATATATACATATAATAATGTTATGGCTGATCGGTGTATATATATACATATAATAATGTTATGGCTGATCAGTGTATATATACATATAATAATGTTATGGCTGATCAGTGTATATATACATATAATAATGTTATGGCTGATCAGTGTATAAATACATATAACAATGTTATGGCTGATCAGTGTATATATACATATAACAATGTTATGGCTGATCAGTGTATATATACATATAACAATGTTATGGCTGATCAGTGTATATATACATATAACAATGTTATGGCTGATCAGTGTATATATACATATAATAATGTTATGGCTGATCGGTGTATATATACATATAATAATGTTATGGCTGATCGGTGTATATATATACATATAATAATGTTATGGCTGATCAGTGTATATATACATATAATAATGTTATGGCTGATCAGTGTATATATACATCTAATAATGTTATGGCTGATCAGTGTATATATACATATAATAATGTTATGGCTGATCGGTGTATATATACATATAACAATGTTATGGCTGATCAGTGTATATATATAATAATGTTATGGCTGATCAGTGTATATATACATATAACAATGTTATGGCTGATCGGTGAATGTGTTTCTCCGAGTGCGTTTGCACAGGGCAACTCTGAAAAAGTCCAAGATGCAAAGCAAGTGAAGCTGCTGAGCGGGGCCAAGACTGGCCAGACAAAAGGTAAATCTCAGGCTGTATATAAGAATTGCTACATATTTGTTCCAGTCCGGAACCTTACTAACCACCAAGAGTCGATTACGTTTAACCCTTCATAGACCTGGACCTGGTCTCTATAATCCAAACTGGTCTGGGAAGTTGGGGCATGCATTTTTCAAGCAAATCTGCCATTAGCAATTAAATAACCACATCACACACAGGACATAGTGATCAGTAAGTAAAGCTGTGCATGCGCTGAATCTTTTATCCACTTTTGTTCCACAGAAACAGGATCACAGAGAAATGAAGCTGGGTATAAAAAAAGGAGGAGGGCACAGACAGTAACTTGAAACCAAGAGGGGCTAATTCCACAATAATGGCTAATGACCGTTTCTTAGAGGGGAGCACAAGTTGCTCTTTTTTTTTGGTACTGGTGTGGAAAATGACCTAGCAGGACCTCAGTGGGTTAATTTGGTTTGGGGCTGATTCCACAATAATAGCAGTTTCTTAGAGGGGAGCACTTTTTTGTTGTTGTTGCTTTGGTACTGGTGTGGGAAATGACGTAGTGGGCCACACAAAAAAGTGTTAAACTGGTTTGAAAGAAAAATATGAATGCCATTTGGAGATTTTTCGTATTCTTCTCTTCTCTTCCTATAAGCCAATGCAAGTGTTAAACCATGCCAAGGGTGTAACAGTATACCACTAAATAAAACATTTATATGTTAAACTGCCACAAAATGCATGAACGTGTTAGACAAAAGCTGTTACAAAAATGGAATAGAGAAAGCAATTTGTCCAGTCCTGGGATGCTCTGCATCGTGATTGGCACTTTATCATCACAGGGATTATGAAGCTTTAGCTCTCCATGACCTGTAAAATAAATTTTTGTAGGGCTACGTTCAAGCAAGTCAGCATGGAAGCCAACTGGATGTCCCTGCTGGTTGCTGCACGTTTAGAATTTTAATTAATAGGAGACTTTGGAGATAAGGTGTGGAATTGTGAAATATTGGATATTGTCCAGCCTTTTTTTGTACAGGTTGAGTATCCCTTATCCTTAATGCTTGGCACCAGATTATTATTATTTCAGATAATGGATCATTTTTACCAATAAGATATATTAAATCATTTGTGAATAGAAACATAGAAACATAGAATGTGTCGGCAGATAAGAACCATTCGGTCCATCTAGTCTCTAGTGTATAGAGAAAATAAATCATTTTTACTGTGCCAAAATATCTGACTTGCCAATCTGTCCCTCAGACTTGCCAATCTGTCCCTCAGATTTGCCAATCTGTCCCTCAGACTTGCCAATCTGTCCCTCAGACTTGCCAATCTGCCCCCCATACTTGCCAATCTGCCCCCCAGACTTGCCAATCTGTCCCTCAGACTTGCCAATCTGCCCCCCATACTTGCCAATCTGTCCCTCAGACTTGCCAATCTGTCCCTCAGACTTGCCAATCTGCCCCCCATACTTGCCAATCTGTCCCTCAGACTTGCCAATCTGTCCCTCAGACTTGCCAATCTGTCCCTCAGACTTGCCATGCTCTGCGAGATTTTGTAACAATGCAAAAAATGTTGTTTTTCAAATCATTACGGATTTCAGATCTATGGATAAGGGGCACTCAATGTATTTTGTAATGATAAATACTGGTTAAAGGGTTCTATTCAGGCTTTTAATTTATTAGACCAGAATATCTCTAAGCAAACAGCCAGTCATGCCTCATTAACTTTAATTTCTCCTATAAATCTATCTGCTCCAGTTACCAAAATCTACTTCAATACAAGGAATGCTGAATTTTCATCCAATATTTGAATTGTCCATAGAGGTACACGTAACATTTAGGGGACTGGTTACGAAAACATGGCCATCTGAGGGACAATTTCCAGAATTTGGGGTGGTTTTCTAAGATTTAGATGTTTCCTGGTGTTATTAGTGAATTCAGTTAGAACATGAGCAAAGTATTGTATAGAGAGTTTTATTACTTTGTAACTTTGCTATGCACTTATACACACTAAATAAACGGCCTAGCCCATCCCCCATACCATTATCCCTCCTCCACCAAACTTTACAGTTGGCACAATGCTGTCAGCCAGGTAATATTCTCCAGGCTTTTACAAAACCCCAGACTCGCCCATCAGACTGCCAAACACTTAAGTCTCGACAGAACACGTTTCCACTGTTCCAAAGGGTGCTTTACACCACTCGATCTGATGCTTGGCATTGTACTTGGTGATGTGAAGCTTGCACGCAGCTACTCCAGAGTCCAGTGGCGGCATGCTTTACACCACTCGATCCGACGCTTGGCATTGTACTTGGTGGTGTGAGGCTTGCATGCAGCTGCTCCAGAGTCCAGTGGCTGCATGCTTTACACCACTCGATCTGATGCTTGGCATTGTACTTGGTGATGTGAGGCTCACATGCAGCTACTCCAGAGTCCAGTGGCAGCGTGCTTTACCCCACTCGATCCAACGCTTGGCATTGTACTTGGCATGGGTGTAGGAACCCCCAAAAATCTGGGGGGGACAGCATTTTTGCTTGCCGGGTATAGCAGCAGTAAAAATAAAGCTTGTCACAGTGTATATTATATCACCAAGTTCCCACCAACATTACCAGGATCCTTGGTATACAACAGATACATTCACAGCACAACATCTACATCAGGCAGGTGCATTTTATCACTGTTACATGAAATATAGTCAGTGAGCTGTGTGTACACCATAAAACATACATCAGTATGAACCTACCACTTCTGCTGGAATGCCATTCCATGTATCCACTACCCTCTCAGTATAGTAATACTTTCATTGGTCCCTGGCCTTATCTTGTATGTAGTAGAAGGTAATGTTCCTGGATTCTTATTGCACCTATACATATATCCCATACCCCGTACCCCAATAAAGACATAAGACATTGCTGGAGTTAAATAGGCCACAGCTTGACCAAGGTATACCTGATAATACATTCCCCCCACCAATAAAAGAGACAGACAACTGAGTGGCTAGAAAGGTCGCAGTCTTTAATGAAATGCTGCAACATAAATTGACAGCTAAATACATAGCTGAAATAAATAACAAGTATTGCTGTAAACCAGATATGGTTAAAACTTTATAAATAATTAAATAACCGGGCATATAAAACTATATATATAAAATTATATATATATCTATATATACCAACTCACACATGTTTATATAACAAGACATATAAACAACATGAACTAATACTAATGAACCTTAGCGGTAGCGTGTGACTCATCCTAGACCAGCTAGGATCAGGACCCCGAGAATCTGGCGCAGGCGTATCACATGCCCCACGGCTACTGACGTCCCTGTTTTGCACAGTAGCCGTGCCTCACTCCCCAGGGACGAGCCCATGGGGAGCCCGTGCAGCTAGCTTCCCACAGCTACTGCCCAACCGGGTTGGCCATACCCCAGATGACCAACCCCCTGCACTAGCGCCAAACCTCGGGGACCCCGCTGCCACTTCCTTCTTCGTCACCTAGGGATGGGAGGGAGGGAACTTGTCATTTTTTCTTCAAACAGGAAATCATTCCTGGAAATCCTGCAATATATAGCCTAAGGCCATCCCCCTTTCCAATCATTGCCACCTCCCTGCCGTGCCCCTATTGGGCCCTTGGCTTAACTGACAGGGTGAGGGAAATGACAGGAAACCTTTGTCATGATGGCCTTCTATATATTGCATTATTCCAGGCCAGAACTTTCTTTATTAAACATATAAATAACTGTATGACCAAAACTAATCTCCACTTTATTATTAAAACTTTATAACTTTAATATATATAAATATAAATATATATATAAATAAATAACATGAACCAAAACATAGTGCAAATACAGTTATACCCCCGTCCTTGCCAATCATCCAACATTATCCATTAACCCTTTGATTTCAAAGGCCCCCTGGGGTTAAACCCCTCCCCCCTCGACCATACAACTTGACCTTTGCTTTCAAACCTGATGCTAACCACCAGCCGGCTAATAGCTCGGTGGGCACGGCCGTTTTCTGTTCCTTCCTACCACTAGAGGTTAGAGGAGGGGCCACCCGATCCTTCCATATGCTTCAACAAAACTCCACTTTAAAACTGGATTGGCAAGGACAACCCCGCCTGCTGCGACAAAAAGAAAACAAGGTTAACAAATCACAAATATACATAAATAAAGGGGAAGGGTGGGCGGGAAAATTACTCCACTGTGTCCGGATTTCTAAGATGGCTGCCGGATGACACTGGGGAAGCCACTTATATAAACTCTGACCCCTCCCTGTCACTCCCCCCAGACATGACACTTAAACATACACACCCCTTCACACATACATGGCTCCCTCCCACCTAGGCTTTGCCTGTTTCCCGGGGATCTTATATCTAGGATAGCCTTATACCTATCCCATGCATGCTTAAACTCCTTCACTGCATTAACCTCTACCACTTCTACTGGAAGACTATTCCATGCATCCACTACCCTGTCAGTAATGTAATCCTTTCATTAGTCCCTGACCTTATCTTATATCTAGGATAGCCTTATACCTATCCCATGCATGCTTAAACTCCTTCACTGTATTAACCTCTACCACTTCTACTGGAAGACTATTCCATACATCCACTACCCTCTCAGTAAAGTAATACTTTCATTAGTCCCTGGCCTTATCTTATATCTAGGATAGCCTTATACCTATCCAATGCATCCACTACCCTCTCAGCAAACAAACATTACATTTCTGACCAGAAAATAAACTGTAAAATATTAAATATTTCCAGCATTTCCAAAAGCTTAAGGTGGACCCCAAATATATGTATATAACTAGTAACATTTATACCAGGGCTTGACAACCTTAACTAATTTTTAGGAGCCAGGAAAAAAATCTAGGAGCCAGACAACAGCACATACACACAATCACATGCAGTCATATACAGTCAGTCACATAGACACATATACTCATACATACAGCCTGTCACACATATACATACTGTCACATAGACACACACTCATACATACATACATACATACATACATACATACAGTCTGCCAGACACACACTCACACATACATACAGTCTGTCAGACACACACACACTCATACATACAGTCGTTCACAGACACACTCATACATACAGTCGTTCACAGACACACTCATACATACATACATACAGTCTGTCGCAGACACATACTCATACATACATGCAGTCTGTCAGACACACACTCATAGATACAGTCAGTCACATAGACACACACACTTATACATGGTCTTTCACATACACTCATACATACAGTCTTTCACAGACACACACACTCATAGTCAGTCACATATACACACAAACTCATACAGTCGGTCACAGACACACAAACTCATACAGTCAGTCACAGACACACAAACTCACACAGTCAGTCACACACACTATATCTCATTGCAGGGAAGGTGGGCATTTCCGTTCCAGGTTTGTCTGTGCCTCTTACAAAGGCACAGACCATCATTACTTATTAATTACATTATTTTGCCCATTCATTTGTCAGTTTTATTTTGCCCACATTCATTTGCCAGTGTTTTTTTTTGCCCAAATTCATTTGTCAGGGTTTTTTTTTGCCCACATTCATTTGCCAGGTTTTTTTTTTGCCCACATTCATTTGCCAGGGTTTTTGTTGCCCACATTCATTTGCCAGGGTTTTTTTTTGCCCTCATTTTTTGATCATCTCATCATTAGTAGAAGTCATTGGCAGATTTAAGAGACATGTTATTATGGCAGCTTCGGAAGTCATTGATTATTGCAGCTCTAAGAGACATTTTTTAAATGTCCTTAAGAGCTGCAATAATCAATCACGTTCCGAAGCTGCCATGATAAAAAGAAAAACGGTACATTATTGGCAGTGACACAGTCACTGTTCCTACCTCGTTCCTCCCAGTGTGGGGCTGTGTGACTTGGGGAGGAGGCGCACAAGCCGTGCGCATAATCACATGACGTCGTGCGATGAAGTCACGTGATCAGGTGACCTCCGTGATCGCTGCAGAGCTGATTCTCCCGGGACAGTCCCAGGATCGAAAACGTTGCTTGACTGTCCCGGGTTGGCAAGTATGCTCAGGGCCGTCTTTAATAGTGATTGGACCCTGGGCAAGCATTTGCTTGGGCCCCTTGTACCCTGCCCCCTCCCCTGCATGCAATCCCGCCATCCATCGCGATGTTAACCCCCCCCCCACACACACACATATGCCATAATTGTTGTGCGATTCAGATGCCAGTAATATTGTGCCATTCAGATGCCAGTAATATTGTGCCATTCAGAGCGCAGTATTATTGTGCCATTCAGAGCGCAGTATTATTGTGCCAGTCAGATACCAGTAATATTGTGCCAGTCAGAGCCCAGTAATATTGTACCATTAAGAGCCCAGTAATATTGTGCCAGTCAGATGCCTGTAATAGTGCCATTCAGAGCCCAGTAATATTGTGCCATTCAGAGCGCAGTATTATTGTGCCAGTCAGATACCAGTAATATTGTGCCAGTCAGAGCCCATTAATATTGTGCCAGTCAGATGCCTGTAATAGTGCCATTCAGAGCCCAGTAATATTGTGCCAGTCAGAGGCCAGGAATATTGTGCCAGTCAGATACCAGGAATATTGTGCCAGTCAGAGCCCAGGAATATTGTGCCAGTCAGATGCCTGTAATATTATGCCAGTCAGATGCCTGTAATATTGTGCCAGTCAGATGCCTGTAATAGTGTGCCAGTCAGATGCCTGTAATATTATGCCAGTTAGATGCCTGTAATATTGTGCCAGTCAGATGCCTGTAATATTGTGCCAGTCAGAGCCCAGGAATATTGTGCCAGTCAGAGCCCAATAATATTGTGCCAGTCAGATGCCTGTAATATTGTGCCAGTCAGAGCACAGTAATATTGTGCCAGCCAGATGCCCATTAATATTGTGCCAGCCAGATGCCCAGTAATATTGTGCCAGTCAGAGCCCAGTAATATTGTGCCAGCCAGATGCCCAGTAATATTGTGCCAGTCAGATGCCCAGTAATATTGTGCCAGCCAGATGCCTGTAATATTATGCCAGTCAGAGCACAGTAATATAGTGCCATCTAGATGCCTGTAATATTATGCCAGCCAGATGCCTGTAATATTATTCCAGCCAGATGCCCAGTAATATAGTGCCAGCCAGATGCCTGTAATATTGTACCAGTCAGATGCCTGTGATATTATGCCAGCCAGATTCACAGTATTATTGTGCCAGCCAGAGCCCAGTAATATTGTGCCAGCCAGATGCCCAGAAATATTATGCCAGTTAGATGCCTGTAATACTGTGCCAGTCCCCCCACCCCCCTTCCCTAGTACTTACACTTCACTGCTCCGTGTCCCCCGCCGGATGTCTCCTCCGTGCAATCTTCCCTCTTGCACGGAGGAGGGAAACAGTCACCGGATGTGACGCGACGTCACATCCAGCGTCAGTTTTTTTTTTTTTTTTTTTTCGGCTGTCGCATCCATCGGATGCGGCTTGCCGGGAAAAAGCGTTCACAAGCGCAATGCGCTGTGAACGCGGCAAGCAGGGGCTGGGGGCCACGTTTGCCTCGCGTTGCTGGGGGGGATTTCACCCTACCTGTCCCCCCCACATTTTTTCCTGGGGGGGATCCGTCCCCCCCATCCCCCCCGCTTCCTACGCCCATGGTACTTGGTGATGTGAGGCTCACATGCAGCTACTCCAGAGTCCAGTGGCAGCGTGCTTTACACCACTTGATCCGATGCTTGGCATTGTACTTGGTGATGTGAGGCTTGCATGCAGCTACTCCAGAGTCCAGTGGCAGCGTGCTTTACACCACTCGATCTGATGCTTGGCATTGTACTTGGTGATGTGAGGCTTGCATGCAGCTACTCCAGAGTCCAGTGGCAGCGTGCTTTACACCACTCGATCTGATGCTTGGCATTGTACTTGGTGATGTGAGGTTTGCATGCAGCTACTCCAGAGTCCAGTGGCAGCATGCTTTACACCACTCGATCTGATACTTGGCATTGTACTTAGTGATGTGAGGTTTGCATGCAGCTACTCCAGAGTCCAGTGGTGGGGTGCTTTACACCACTCGATCCAAAGTTTGGCATTGTACTTGGTGATGTGAGGCTTGCATGCAGCTACTCCAGAGTCCAGTGGCAGCGTGCTTTAGACCACTTGATCCGATGCTTGGCATTGTACTTAGTGATGTGAGGTTTGCATGCAGCTACTCCAGAGTCCAGTGGTGGGGTGCTTTACACCACTCGATCCAAAGTTTGGCATTGTACTTGGTTATGTGAGGCTTGCATGCAGCTGCTCCAGAGTGCAGTGGGGGAATGCTTTACACAACTCGATCTGATGCTTGGCATTGTACTTGGTGATGTGAGGCTTGCATGCAGCTGCTCCAGAGTCCAGTGACGGCATGCTTTACACCACTCTATCCGTCGCTTGCCTTTGTACTTGGTTATGTGAGGCATGCATGCAGCTGCTCCAGAGCTCCATGGCAGGGAGCTTTGCACTACTCAATCTGATGCTTGGCATTGTACTTTGTGATGTGAGGCTTGCATGCAGCTGCTTCAGAGTCCAGTGGCAGCGTGCTTTAGACCACTTGATCCGATGCTTGGCATTGTACTTAGTGATGTGAGGTTTGCATGCAGCTACTCCAGAGTCCAGTGGTGGGGTGCTTTACACCACTCGATCCAAAGTTTGGCATTGTACTTGGTGATGTGAGGCTTGCATGCAGCTGCTCCAGAGTGCAGTGGGGGAATGCTTTACACAACTCGATCTGATGCTTGGCATTGTACTTGGTGATGTGAGGCTTGCATGCAGCTGCTCCAGAGTCCAGTGACGGCATGCTTTACACCACTCTATCCGTCGCTTGCCTTTGTACTTGGTTATGTGAGGCATGCATGCAGCTGCTCCAGAGCTCCATGGCAGGGAGCTTTGCACTACTCAATCTGATGCTTGGCATTGTACTTTGTGATGTGAGGCTTGCATGCAGCTGCTTCAGAGTCCAGCGGTGGCGTGCTTTACACCACTCGATCCGACGCTTGGTATTGTACTTGGTGATGTGAGGTTTGCATGCAGCTGCTCGGCCATGGAAACCCATTCCATGAAGCTATCGCTGCACAGTTTTTGTGCTGATATTAATATCAATGGAAGTTTAATCTTGAACTATGGAATCAGCAGAGCATTGGAGACTTACACACCATGCACCTCAGCAGTGACCCCGCTCTGTGACTTTACGTGGTCTTCCACTTCGTGGTGGTAGTTGCTGCAGTCACTATATACTTTCACTATCCAGTAACACCACTTACAGTTGGCCCTGGAATATCTAACAGGGATGACCTTTCACAGACTGACTTATTGTAAAGGTGGCAGCATCCTGTCACAGTACCACACCTGAATTCACTCAACTCTTCAGAACGACTCATTTTCCCCCCAAATGTTTGTAAATGTACACCGCATGGCTAGGTGCTGCATTGTATACACCTGCGGCAATAGGTCTGACTGAAACACCTGAATACGATGATAATTAAGTGGTGTGTCCCAATACATGTAGTGTATATCAATGTCCTGAGAGGGTCTGCATGCTTACACTGTGTACACTGTGTGCTACGATTTCTGACGAGATATCTTGTGCTTAAGTGTGCACATTGTGTAAAGCAGAGGCTCTGAGTAATCCTTCCATTGATGACACATCTTAACCATTGTCTTCTCGTTAGCAGATCTTTTCCCAGAATTCTTTTGGAAGATTTAGACGCTGTTACTGTTACACCGTGTCAAATATAGCATTTTGCTAGTGTTGCTACAATACAGGTGACCGGCCTTGGTGTTATTTTAATGGATATTAAATCTTGAGGTGACGATATTAGGTTTTTGCTAAGGTGGCGTGACGTTCTTTGACCTCCGGAGATTGATCACTAGTCCCCCCAGTACAGATACCGGGTGTCTTGCGATCTGTTCTTCTAGGCTAGATTGCAAGACATACACAGTTTAAAAGCAATGCCACCTGTGCACAGTTCTAAGTACTCTGCATAGGCAGTATTAATGCTGGGACAGAACCAATACGCTGGGACTGGACTGAAAATTCAGGACTGTTGGCAACTATTATAATGTCTTCTAAATATGTCTAGGCAATGTATGAAAGAATGCAGTAACTTCACACTGTGCCTAGATTCTCATTCACATATAGAATATGCTGCATTGACAAAGAACTGGTCTATATTCATAACTGTATACAACATCCTGGAAACTGGTCCCAGGACACAGTGTGGGTGGGGCTAAAAGCGGGCGGTGATACGCAACGTTTGACGACCAGATAGCCGGAGCTCACTTGTGCACCACACAAAGCATTATACATACGTAACAGTCATAACGTGACTGGGTATTGGTGCCAGTGCTCAGAAGAGGTACAAATACACAATATCAGGTAGATAACTATACAGAATAGTAACTGGTACAAATAAGCAGTTTACTCGGACAATGTTTATATAAAAAAAAAAACAAATGCATAAAATTCAATATATAAAATAATAAATGGTAATAAGATCAAAGAACTCCAGATATATTTGGCGACAATGCGACACAGGAGCCCTGACGCTTTTCGACCACTGGACTTCCTCAGAGGGCACCTGTCACTTTAAATTCAAAAATTCAAAAAGGAAAGTAAGAGAAGAGAAAAGAAAAGAAAAAAAAAAGAAGGGGGGGGGGGGCAAGATGGTAAGTATAAAAGGTGATTACACCGTATTGGCAATTTGTAGGCAACAGTTCAGAGCCAAATTTGACGGGAGAAACAGGACTGTCCCATTAAATCCGGGGCTGATGGAAACGATGTAGCTGCTGTGCTACTGGTTTTCCAGTTGAGTCACGTTCCTGATCCTTGAAACATTCCCCCTGTCATTTTTCTAGTAGTTTACCTAGTTGTTAAAGTAACATGTAATTGTATAACCTGGCTGTGAAATAAATGATGCATTTACCTCTCATAAATACTGGAAACATTATAAAATTCCAATTCTGCTGGCAATAAACCCTCCTAACACAACCTCTTTGAAATCCCTTCTGACTTATGAAAATATAAAGCAGATTCTTCTCTTATTATCTAGAATTTACTTTCACTGAGCAAATTTGTATTTTAAAAAAAAATAAATTATTTTTTAATTCCAATTGCAGCGAGGGTTAATAAAAACCAGTGACAGGTATCAAGTCTGTTATCCATGAAAAATGGGAGCCCAGGACACGACTAATTAGATGGAATTTGAATGTAAAGTAGACCGAACATGTCTACATACAGAGCTTATGTCAGCCATGTGTATAAATATAAAATATTATTATGCATTCTGCTCCCACTCACATTTTTCACTCTTTGTTGCATCGTGTTATCATATCATGGCAGTTTACTTCTTTGTGGCAGACTTCGGAGACAAAGGTCAATTAAAATGACATATTGGGCAGTGAGAAATGCGCCGTGTAAATTCATGTTGAGTGTTTTATCTGTTTATTTATCATTTGAATACTTTTTATGGCTTGAGGTAAAAACAGGTTACCCCAGCTCTCCCCTTCATTATAACATTTTTGTGTTGAATTGTAGAATAGTTGTGCAGTTATATATTATTATATTCATATACTGCATGCCTCCAACACCTAAACATTGTTGATACTGTGAATGTAGAGAATTAAAGATGATCTATACATGGTGTCAGTAAAATTGCATACAATTCGAGAAACATATCCTTTAACCTGGAGATACCACAGACACATTGAACCCCCTTTGTGACAATTGACATACCACACACATTTTTCCGGTCCTATTGTGGTATGCCTACCAGCATGCCATAATAGGTACTGGGTTGTAAGTATTAAGGGATGAGGCACTCCAGCCATGTCTACAGAAGTCCTCCCGGGTACACATCTGATCGCTGTGACAGCCAGTCACAACATTCGGATGTGTATGGCTGTCAAAGCTAGTGCCTGGCTCTGACACCTATAGTCTCTCCCTGCCCCACAGCATTTTTTTCCCCTCCTGTTCTTAAAATTGTTGCTTGTGTATCTGTTTGTGTCTGTATTATATTCCATTTTATATAATAAATATATGTAGTGGCCAGTATTGAACAAAACACACTGCCCTTCCTAAAATGTAGCCGCATACATCCTTTCCTATGGCACCTATAGGAATAAATAGAAATAAATTAATTAATTAAAAAAAACACGAAAGTAGAAAGACATATATTGACAATGTAATTTTATTTACCTGTCTATAAAAGAACAGCTACACGTGAAAAATGCAGTGCATTTTTTTTCTAACACACAGTACATCAGCGCACAAAATGACTAATCTCTCTTAAAGGTACTTTAAGCACCTATCCTAGATCAACAAGTTGGAGATTCAGTCACATCATATGGCCATATCATGCTTAGCCCACCACTGCTTCAGCTTACTCCAACATTGGGAGTCCTACACTGGATGCAATATATAGAATGACCCAAAAGCTTGGTGTAGCTACAAAAATTAATTCAAAGACATTGGAAATGGGAGCACACCCCTAAACCAGCATATTTAATAGTTTTAAAAAATAATTCATGTTCCTTTTAATACATGGAAGTAAAGTAACATATTTTTATTTTTATTTTGTATTATACTAGATACCAGCAAAGTGCCCCATTAAACACACGCTAGTTGTACATTGTAAATATAGACACATATTTAAGGGCCAATATATTTAGGAGTCAGGCAGTTGGCACCTCCATGTAGTTTTATGTGGGAGCTATAGGTTACAGATAAGCATTGCTCAAAATCTTCAGGAAACTGGTGAATTAAGAACTTGGCTTCCTAAAGTAGGGGGTCAAAGTTGCGGCCTACATTAAGGCTCTAATACTGGTACGTCCACCAAGGCATTTTTGTAGGATGGGCAAATTGGTTTATCTCCGCTTCCTGTCCACGCCAAGCGAGCAGCTTAAGAGTTGGTATCCCCAGACCACCAGGAACAGGCCCCACCATCCACCTCGGCAGACCTTAGCAGTTTTAGAATATTGCTCGGCACTGATTGTGACTCAGTGTATTTTGCTTTAATGCAAAGCCTGGGTGCATTAACATAGATCCTCGCTCGACATGTATGAGCAACTAGAAGCCTTTTCATCACTCATTCATCAGGAGGTTATGTGGCCAAGATCATGTAATAGAGTAATATAAAAGGGAGTATTACAGGCTATAGAAGCACAATCAAATGCAAAAGGGCAAGACAAGGTTATACAAATATGTATTAGAGCCCACTAATGGAACTATACAAGGACTAATAACAATTTATGATCATAGTGTATGGAAGCTAAGTGTTACATAAAGCACTCAGAGACATTAGACACTGAGCGCTAGAGGCAGCTTCTTCTCTACAGGACTCTTTTATGTCAGATTTATGTCTGCCATTTGATCAGATGCATCCTGCAAAAAAAAAAAAAAAATACACTTCTAATTAGTCCGGCTCTTGCGCCGTGACATCATCATGCAGGCCCCTTAATAACCTGTTAACCGTCCCTACCCAAATTGGTGTGTGTGCCATTATTTAATTAAAGGGACCGTATCACTTGAACATTGTTTTTTTCTGTGCATGTAGTAATGGGAGGTGAAACGATTGGAGCTATTTTTGAGACTTAGTCTAATTTGGCACCTGAGTTTGACTTAGCCTCAAAAATAGCTTCGATCATTTCGTCTCCCATTACTTTCACTGGGGAAGATTCAAATCGGGGCGGGGGCTGGGGGGGGGGGTAGGGTTGTCAGGTGCCAAATTTGACTTTGTCTCAAAATGAAAGATGACTTCCAAAGTCAAATTTTAGCCAATAGTCCCGTGTGTGAGTGCAGAGTATCACTTTATAGGCACATTTCTTCTCCAGTTATTCTATAAAAGAGTTTTTTTTTTTTTTGTGGGGGTCTTTTTTACATGCGGGCTCCAGGATGTCCGTCACCATCGTTTCTCTGGAGTAAACGTTCTACATTAATTCATTCGGTGATCGTTTATGACATCATCTATGACCTAATATGCAAATTAACTGGTTTTCAATTATAAATGTGCATATTAGGCCACATGTCCCTTTTAACTCCATTTGGTAGAATCAATAGTGATTTAAATTTTGAAAAAGGCATTGCCTGTTAAAGATGGCTAACCTTGGCACTGCAGATGGGTTATATTGCTTTCTGTATGTTGCAGATATTTATCATATATGTTAAACACACTAATGTTTACTTTAAACCATCTTACAGTCCCTCTGTAGTATTACATTGGGGAATAATTTTGCTGGAGCCTTTAAATTCACTAACATCCCATATGGAAGGATCGGAGAGATGGAACTTTGTTGGCAGTATTTATCAGATGGGAAAAACCTGATAAGATGGGACTGTTTATTTTTCTTTACTTTTACAATGTACAAGATTTATCTAAAAAAAAATCAGGATGGGAATTTCAAACTTAAAGAACAACTGTAGCAAACAAATGCAATTATGTTTAATTGAGAGATTACATCAAGTGTAGATGGTTTATGTAGAAATTATTTAAGGAAAGAACACAAATAATGTACCTAATAGGGGACTTCTCACTCCAAAGAGCTATCACAGGGGGCAGACATGTTGTTTGGAATCATGGGTCAGTTTGATCAGATCTTCATTCATCTGACCCCAGGTGAATGAAGATCTGACCCAACATTCTAATCGGCATGTCCGCCCCCTGATAGAGATGTGTGGAGCAAAGAGGACTTTATTTGTTTTCTTTCATTAACACATTTCTATTTAATAAATCTATATTTGATGCCATTTTCAATTAAACATAATTTCATTTGTTGCCTGCACTTGTCCTTTGAGGCCAATATAGGCGAGAAGGAAACATTATCCCAATCAGCTACGCTGGAGAATTGTCCCAACTCGGCTACTTTGGCCTTACGTTTGAAATTCCCGTCTCGATTCGCTGCCATTCCCTCTTTATTGAGTAGACCTTACGGACATGCATTGTACTTCTTGCCTCTGTATATAGACAGAATGTCTTGTTAAACCGACAATTATCCAATATGCAAAGAAACAGCAATTAAATTGCATTAGTAACAGATAATGTGTTGTGAACCGAACCTATCGCATCAAAGCTCACAGCCGTCTGGAGTCTTGCTAAACAGATAAAGAGCGGTCTGATTTGGTGTTGTAGCACACACACACACAGGCATACACACACACAGGCACACACACACACACACAGGCACACACACACACACAGGCACACACACACACACAGGCATACACACACACACAGGCATACACACACACACACAGGCATACACACACACACAGGCAAACACACACACAGGCACACACACACACACAGGCACACACACACACACACACACATACACAGGCACACAGACAGGCAGACAAACACAGATAGAAACTTATAATCAGTTTTGTTGTAACCAGACAATGTCAGGCCTTTTATCCACAATTCAAGTTACAGGGGTTTCTTCTCCCACATTAATATCATTCATTTATCAAGCGCTCTGCTTGTTCTCATTCAATAAGATTGAAGAAAACAAGCTTTGTAACAATTCTTATTCAAACCTTGAATGACAGCAAATGACAGGAAGGGGCATCTCCTATATCCTGCATAGAGATGCATGTGCATGCTGATGCACATGCATGGGATATTCAGTTGCACACATGCACACTGAATGTACCCATGCTTCTCTGTGTAGTGGTATGGGGACCCCCTACTCCTGTGAGTGCACACCTTGCATTAGTGTGACACTAGCATCATGCCAGATCAGCGTCTCCTCACATTATTTTCACCGTGAGGAAGCTTGGACATGCGTACAACTGTGCAAAACTGGCCCAAGGGTGGAACATGCTTTTTTTTTTTAAACTCTGTTTTACAAAAATAATGCCTAATTCCACTTTCAGAAACTAGACCATGTGTAACAGGTTGTGTCATCGGCTTAAAAAAAAAAAAGCTGCAACGTTCTTTAATTCAAAACTATTTTCATTGATGGGCTTCCCAGACCTGTACTGAGGGTCACAGGACCAGCCCAACATTTTTTGCAAATAATTGTATTCCTGTTTCCATAGCAACAGTCCTGTCTGTCTCTCCAAGCCCCTCCTTATTGGATGTCACAGAATTCAGAAGCCCCTTTAAAACTATTTACAATTCCCCTGTAGTTTTACATTATAAATAATTTCAACGTAAATTACATGCATTTGACATGTGATAGATCTATGTACAACACATAAGCGTAACTGTCCCTTTAAATATAAACAGGCGCTTTTCATGCAATACCCATATAGCATAGCTCCCAAGAGTCCCTATTAATAAACACCAGCCAGCACCTATGATCTTTTTTTTTTTAAAGTGTATCGCCTGTCACCCCCTGATGGCCTTCCCATAGCTGCATTTTCTGCCACTGTCACACAAACAAGTTTCCCTCTTTGACCATTTAAAATGTTGGGTGGTATGATATTGGAGTGAGAGGCACACCAGCTTCAAGTGCCAAACATAGAGAGGGAGTGTAAGAGAGGCAGGGAACCAAGTGCCAAACCTAGAGAGGGAGTGTAAGAGAGGCAGGGAGCCAAGTGCCACACCTAGAGAGGGTGTGTAAGAGAGGCAGGGAACCAAGTGCCAAACCTAGAGAGGGAGTGTAAGAGAGGCAGGGAACCAAGTGCCAGACCTAGAGAGGGAGTGTAAGAGAGGAAGGGAACCAAGTGCCAAACGTAGAGAGGGAGTGTAAGAGAGGCAAGGAACCAAGTGCTAAACCTAGAGAGGGAGTGTAAGAGAGGCAGGGAACCAAGTGCCAAACCTAGAGAGGGAGTGTAAGAGAGGCAGGGAACCAAGTGCCAAACCTAGAGACGGAGTGTAAGAGAGGCAGGGAGCCAAGTGCCAAACATAGAGAGACCGAGTGTAAGAGAGGCAGGGAGCCAAGTGCCAAACCTATAGAGGGAGTGTAAGAGAGGCAGGGAGCCAAGTGCCACACCTAGAGAGGGAGTGTAAGAGAGGCAGGGAGCCAAGTGCCAAACCTAGAGAGGGAGTGTAAGAGAGGCAGGGAGCCAAGTGCCAAACCTAGAGAGGGAGTGTAAGAGAGGCAGGGAGCCAAGTGCCAAACCTAGAGAGGGAGTGTAAGAGAGGCAGGGAGCCAAGTGCCAAACCTAGAGAGGGAGTGTAAGAGAGGCAGGGAGCCAAGTGCCAAACCTAGAGAGGGAGTGTAAGAGAGGCAGGGAACCAAGTGCCAAACCTAGAGAGGGAGTGTAAGAGAGGCAGGGAGCCAAGTGCCAAACCTAGAGAGGGAGTGTAAGAGAGGCAGGGAGCCAAGTGCCAAACCTAGAGAGGGAGTGTAAGAGAGGCAGGGAACCAAGTGCCAAACCTAGAGAGGGTGTGTAAGAGAGGCAGGGAGCCAAGTGCCAAACCTAGAGAGTGAGTGTAAGAGAGGCAGGGAGCCAAGTGCCAAACCTAGAGAGGGAGTGTAAGAGAGGCAGGGAACCAAGTGCCAAACCTAGAGAGGGAGTGTAAGAGAGGCAGGGAGCCAAGTGCCAAACCTAGAGAGGGAGTGTAAGAGAGGCAGGGAGCCAAGTGCCAAACCTAGAGAGGGAGTGTAAGAGAGGAAGGGAACCAAGTGCCAAACCTAGAGAGGGAGTGTAAGAGAGGCAGGGAGCCAAGTGCCAAACCTAGAGAGGGAGTGTAAGAGAGGCAGGGAGCCAAGTGCCACACCTAGAGAGGGAGTGTAAGAGAGACAGGGAGCCAAGTGCCAAACCTATTGAGGGAGTGTAAGAGAGGAAGGGAACCAAGTGCCAAACCTAGAGAGGGAGTGTAAGAGAGGCAGGGAGCCAAGTGCCAAACCTAGAGAGGGAGTGTAAGAGAGGCAGGGAGCCAAGTGCCAAACCTAGAGAGGGAGTGTAAGAGAGGCAGGGAACCAAGTGCCAAACCTAGAGAGGGAGTGTAAGAGAGGCAGGGAGCCAAGTGCCAAACCTAGAGAGGGAGTGTAAGAGAGGCAGGGAGCCAAGTGCCAAACCTAGAGAGGGAGTGTAAGAGAGGCAGGGAACCAAGTGCCAAACCTAGAGAGGGAGTGTAAGAGAGGCAGGGAGCCAAGTGCCAAACCTAGAGAGGGAGTGTAAGAGAGGCAGGGAGCCAAGTGCCAAACCTAGAGAGGGAGTGTAAGAGAGGAAGGGAACCAAGTGCCAAACGTAGAGAGGGAGTGTAAGAGAGGCAGGGAGCCAAGTGCCAAACCTAGAGAGGGAGTGTAAGAGAGGCAGGGAGCCAAGTGCCAAACCTAGAGAGGGAGTGTAAGAGAGGCAGGGAGCCAAGTGCCAAACCTAGAGAGGAAGTGTAAGAGAGGCAGGGAGCCAAGTGCCAAACCTAGAGAGGGAGTGTAAGAGAGGCAGGGAGCCAAGTGCCAAACCTAGAGAGGGAGTGTAAGAGAGGCAGGGAACCAAGTGCCAAACGTAGAGAGGGAGTGTAAGAGAGGCAGGGAACCAAGTGTTAAACCTAGAGAGGGAGTGTAAGAGAGGCAGGGAACCAAGTGCCAAACCTAGAGAAGGAGTGTAAGAGAGGCAGGGAACCAAGTGCCAAACCTAGAGAGGGAGTGTAAGAGAGGCAGGGAGCCAAGTGCCAAACCTAGAGAGGGAGTGTAAGAGAGGAAGGGAACCAAGTGCCAAACGTAGAGAGGGAGTGTAAGAGAGGCAGGGAACCAAGTGCTAAACCTAGAGAGGGAGTGTAAGAGAGGCAGGGAACCAAGTGCCAAACCTAGAGAGGGAGTGTAAGAGAGGCAGGGAACCAAGTGCCAGACCTAGAGAGGGAGTGTAAGAGAGGAAGGGAACCAAGTGCCAAACGTAGAGAGGGAGTGTAAGAGAGGCAAGGAACCAAGTGCTAAACCTAGAGAGGGAGTGTAAGAGAGGCAGGGAACCAAGTGCCAAACCTAGAGAGGGAGTGTAAGAGAGGCAGGGAACCAAGTGCCAAACCTAGAGACGGAGTGTAAGAGAGGCAGGGAGCCAAGTGCCAAACATAGAGAGACCGAGTGTAAGAGAGGCAGGGAGCCAAGTGCCAAACCTATAGAGGGAGTGTAAGAGAGGCAGGGAACCAAGTGCCAAACCTAGAGAGGGAGTGTAAGAGAGGCAGGGAGCCAAGTGCCAAACCTAGAGAGGGAGTGTAAGAGAGGCAGGGAGCCAAGTGCCAAACCTAGAGAGGGAGTGTAAGAGAGGCAGGGAGCCAAGTGCCAAACCTAGAGAGGGAGTGTAAGAGAGGCAGGGAACCAAGTGCCAAACCTAGAGAGGGAGTGTAAGAGAGGCAGGGAGCCAAGTGCCAAACCTAGAGAGGGAGTGTAAGAGAGGCAGGGAGCCAAGTGCCAAACCTAGAGAGGGAGTGTAAGAGAGGCAGGGAACCAAGTGCCAAACCTAGAGAGGGTGTGTAAGAGAGGCAGGGAGCCAAGTGCCAAACCTAGAGAGTGAGTGTAAGAGAGGCAGGGAGCCAAGTGCCAAACCTAGAGAGGGAGTGTAAGAGAGGCAGGGAGCCAAGTGCCAAACCTAGAGAGGGAGTGTAAGAGAGGAAGGGAACCAAGTGCCAAACCTAGAGAGGGAGTGTAAGAGAGGCAGGGAGCCAAGTGCCAAACCTAGAGAGGGAGTGTAAGAGAGGCAGGGAGCCAAGTGCCACACCTAGAGAGGGAGTGTAAGAGAGGCAGGGAGCCAAGTGCCAAACCTATTGAGGGAGTGTAAGAGAGGAAGGGAACCAAGTGCCAAACCTAGAGAGGGAGTGTAAGAGAGGCAGGGAGCCAAGTGCCAAACCTAGAGAGGGAGTGTAAGAGAGGCAGGGAACCAAGTGCCAAACCTAGAGAGGGAGTGTAAGAGAGGCAGGGAGCCAAGTGCCAAACCTAGAGAGGGAGTGTAAGAGAGGCAGGGAGCCAAGTGCCAAACCTAGAGAGGGAGTGTAAGAGAGGCAGGGAACCAAGTGCCAAACCTAGAGAGGGAGTGTAAGAGAGGCAGGGAGCCAAGTGCCAAACCTAGAGAGGGAGTGTAAGAGAGGAAGGGAACCAAGTGCCAAACCTAGAGAGGGAGTGTAAGAGAGGCAGGGAGCCAAGTGCCAAACCTAGAGAGGGAGTGTAAGAGAGGCAGGGAGCCAAGTGCCAGAGAAGCTATTTTAAACGTGTGCCTGTTGCTAAGTCCCCATGCTAATGATATTCTGCTTTTGTGACTGTCTCAGATTTCCATAACCCACTTTTATTACATAATAAAATAGACATTTTCATAAAACATCATTGGTTTGAACATTTGGTGTCAGCAGACTGGGATTATAACCCACTGTTCATTCCTCAGTATGAATAATCTCAGTGTGTTCAACAACTACATGCAGACACCATTAATACCATTACAGTGCGTGTGAAAGACATGCAGGTGGGAACTACAACTCCCATGATTCGAAGCCAGCCTTTAAATTCAAATAACAAGCACACATGACCTAATTACAGCATGATTACATTCATGTGGTCCAGTCACTATGGAATCCCGTGGAATGTTCCTGTTGATGACATCACTTTTAGAACCTTGCCCCAGAAGTTCCTTCTATACATAAGCCCCAATAAGTGTATTGGACAGATCACTGAGCTTGCCATCGATTGGACACCTTCTGCATTAAATGGCTTCAAATGCCTCTGCTACACGTGTCTCTTGTGTATGACATCACCTCATGGTTTGATCAACTACTTTCAACTGGAAATGTGTAATTTGCATATCAAACCACAGGTGATGTCATACACCAGAGACATGTGATTGCAATGGAAAGAACATCCATTTTGGACAAATCTCTTACTTCCAGTGAGAAGTGTAACCCCTTTGCAACGATGGACTTGTCCGGCGCGTCCAGCCAAGATCTCTGTTGCCTGACACGTCCTGTGGTGAAACAAGCGGTTTTCACAATCAATGATCTGACGGGGCTGCTCTATTGCCTCGATGTCCAGGCAATAGCCAGCACCGAAATTCCGGCTCTGGGGCAGATTTTGGGTTAAATTTAGGGTTAGAGTTAAATTTAGGGTTCGGGTTGGGGGTCAAAAGGTCAATATAGAGAAAAACCAAAAAACACTATTTTTGTTTTTTGCCCCATAACTTGCAAAAAACTGCAGAAAAACATGGAAACAAGCAAATTTATGAAATCGGGAAACTTAGAAACAATTTAGACGGGGTCTTTTTTAATTGTTGTATTTGTGTAAATTATATTTTAGGTCAAAGTTAAAAAAAGCGTTTTTAATTTTTTTTTCCATCATATTTTATGATTTGTTTTGCAGTAAATTATAAGATATGATGAACATAATGGTATCTAATGAAAGCCCTTCTTATGATGATAAAAACAACATATAATTTGTGTGGGTACAGTATGTGAGAAAAAAGAAAATGACAGCTAAGCACAAACACCCCAGACATGTCAAAACAACCCTTGTCACCAGGGGAAAGTCAAGGTCAAAATGTCTTGTCACTGAGGGGTTAAATTACATTTTTTATACATGTGTTTACTTTAAGACTTGATTGAAGACTGAATGTTTTTTTGACATTTTCTTTGTAGCATTTTTTTTTAAATGATAACCTTTCCAGACATCACCAGCAGAGGGCACTATTGCACACTGCAAGTCCAGTATGTTTTTAAAGCTGTGCATTCAGAATGTCTCAAACTGCTGTACACTAAACAAAGATGCATTTTTCTAACAATAAACAAACATGGGCATATATTGAACAGGGCACCTGTCAGATAAGTTTGTAATCACAATAATGTTTGATGTTACTGCACAAATGCACTTGTTACAATACTGGTTAATACCAAACAATGTACAGTCATTTATGATACATAGCATCATTAAGTCTGCTCAGTGTCCTGCTTTCTATTAAAATCCAAACCTTATTTGGTACTTGCTTTGTCTCTCTCATGTGTGGTTAAATTCAAATGTCTCCCACATCAGCTGGAAAGCTCATCCATGCATCCACTACCCTTTAAGTAAAGTAATACATAAAGGGAATCAACACAGTAAAGGAGGAGAGTATAGAGGGGCAAAAGTAATATCAGGAAGTATTACTTTACTGAGAGGGTAGTTAGTGCATGGAATAGCCTTCCAGCAGAAGCAGTAGAGTGAAGGAGTTTAATCATGAGTGGGGTTAGTACAGAAGTTTAAGCATGCATGGACCATGCCAGGGACTAATCAAAAGATTTAGAATATTGGGCAGACCAAATGTTTCTTATCTGCCAGTTACACAGTGTATGCTTCTCTCATTTCATCTAATCCTCTGACCCTGTTATTCCAGAATCTCTAATTATAACACCATCTTTCCTGTAAACTCTCAAACCCCCTGCCCACATGCAGGCTGAAATCTTTTTATGAAAGTGATTGCACAGCTTTAACCATTCAGCCCTCTGAGTTACAGGAAGATAAACACTCCTACTTATATTGGTTTCTTAACTAGCCCTGTATTTTGTGGATACAGCAGAGCGGAGAACCAGTAGGAGGAAGAGATGAGCTCTAAGGCTGGCCGTGACTGCTCGTGAACTTGCAAATGTTACAATAAGCTGTTCCTCTTCTCTTCATCCTCTGCCCACTACAGTTCAGTCCGAATGTATCATTTTAAATAGTCACCATTCTGACTTTAAACTGATATTATAAAACTCCTTCCTTTCTGCCAGTTGCTGGATACGAACAGTGGCCATTTTGCAGTCCTGACACTTACTGTCCCACTGAGCTCTACCCCTGTCCCACTGAGCTCTACCCCCGTCCCACTGAGCTCTACCCCCGTCCCACTGAGCTCTACCCCTGTCCCACTGAGCTCTACCCCCGTCCCACTGAGCTCTACCCCTGTCCCACTGAGCTCTACCCCCGTCCCACTGAGCTCTACCCCCGTCCCACTGAGCTCTACCCCTGTCCCACTGAGCTCTACCCCTGTCCCACTGAGCTCTACCCCCGTCCCACTGAGCTCTACCCCTGTCCCACTGAGCTCTACCCCCGTCCCACTGAGCTCTACCCCCGTCCCACTGAGCTCTACCCCTGTCCCACTGAGCTCTACCCCCGTCCCACTGAGCTCTACCCCCGTCCCACTGAGCTCTACCCCTGTCCCACTGAGCTCTACCCCTGTCCCACTGAGCTCTACCCCTGTCCCACTGAGCTCTACCCCTGTCCCACTGAGCTCTACCCCTGTCCCACTGAGCTCTACCCCCGTCCCACTGAGCTCTACCCCCGTCCCACTGAGCTCTACCCCTGTCCTGAGAAGCAGAACAGAGGTAGAGCTTGGAGCGACACAGCCTCCAAGTCGCGACTGTCCCGTGTAATACAGGACAGGTGTGCGGTTTGTGTTTTATACTGTGAATGTAGAGAATACAAAATGTAAATGTACATTGTCTTCAGCAAGCAAAGAATAGACTACGATAAACAGGAGCTGCCGTGGCCACATTTTAAATAGGTTTCTCTTAATATATGCAGTTTCAGTTCTGTTTTTAGAGATGCGGTTCCAGCATTATAACTGCACAACTCCTAACTTTAAAGCATTTAGAGACTAAGTCAAATTTGCCACCCACCTCTGACACTTTCACAAAATGAAAGTCGACCTCCAAAGTTGAATTTTAGTAACTAGACCCAAGAGGGAGAGCTCGGCAGCACATAGTCCCAACATTGGGACTTTCTCATGATAATTGAGGCAGTTGGGCTTCTGTACACTGTGCTTTGTAGGTTGACAGAGACAACAATCTGCAGATCATTCTGTATCCCCTACATTCACACACTGTGACAGGTGATGCGGTTACTTTAAGTTGGCCATATTTTTGCCTTCAACATAATTGTGACATCACCCTGTGTCTTGATATGCAGACTGTAAATGTGTCCTTTGCATATCATGCCACAAGATGACATCGTAAACAGGAGGCACATGTAATACACTTTTTTTTTCTCTTAATCTATTGCAATTTGGCAGGACTATTCATATTTCTTAAAAAAAAAATATATATATATATATATATAAATAAATCCAAAAATGGAGCACTCAGCCCCAAACAGAATAAACTAGATAGAAAGACCTGGGTGCTGTGTTGCTATTATGCAAAAGTCCAAAAACGTATGCCCCACTACTGAGGACAAACAAAATCACGCACTCACAGGATTTAAGCAAATTATATAGATGTCGATATATTAAGAAAAAAGCATACAAGGCATCAAAAATCAACGTTTCGGTCAAGACTGAATATATATATATATATATATATATATATATATTTCCAAAAAAGGTGCACTCAGCTCAAAGATCCATTGTGGAATCAACTGCCTGGGTGCTGTACAGCATGGTATGTATACAAATCCAAAAAAAGGGAAGAAAATACGCACTCACAGGTCTTGAAGATCAAAGTAAATTCAGTCTTGATAAAGGTCCAGAGCGTGGACCGAAACGTCGACTGCTTATATGTACTTCATCTGAGTATCGACTATAATACAATGAATTTACTTTGATCTTCAAGACCTGTGAGTGCGTATTTTCTTCCCTTTTTTTGGATTTGTATATATATATATATATATATATTATCTCCCTGAGAGAGAAGGTGAGGTTTTTTAAATTTTATTTTTGTATATGTGGCCTGAGTGCTGGGCCTGTGTGTTACTCGGCCATCTTTCCTGGCTGTGATATTTTTCTTGGAGAGACTTTTAATCCGCACTGTACTTAGCAGTAGATGTACATTGGTATTGTCCATATTACGCCTCGTTAGCAGGCAGCAGACGGTACTTGTCTGAGCTCCCGAAGATCAGATTAATTTTCATTATGGGCGACACGTAAGCACTGCTATTGGGGTTATTTATCAAAGAGCTGAGAAGCAGGTGCGGTAATGTGACTCCAATGACATTGCTTCTGTGCAGTTAATGCGTGCGAGTTGTGTACAGGTTGGGATGCTGTTTAGCTGACCGGTTTTAAAGTTTGCAGGGCAACTACGAAATGTAAATAACCCTGTGTGAGGACATATTGAGACTGCTTAGATATAGATGTAAAGTGCATCTTGAAAAACATACATTTATCTTCTATTAACTCACACTTGCCAACATTTCTCTTCTGTGAACTCGGATCCGAAGAGGTGGGACTGAAATGGGTGGGATTATGTGATTCTGCGTGATGTCATGCGTGGTTGCATTGGCCCTCCCCCGGTGTCTGGAGATCATTTCACAATGTTGCCTGTGCATAGGCAGTGTAAATGCCCGGACAGACTTGAATTTGACGGGACTGTTCCAGGAAAATTAGGACTGTCGGCAGCTATGCCCACTCAGCGGAATTGGATAATATTTCAAATTCTGCTACTTTGGGCTTACATTTGAAATTCCCTTGTCAATCCCCTGCAGTTCTACATGCAGAGCATGTAGGCGAGTATCAGAATAGTTTTTTCCTAGCATTGGGGAACCTTACTTCTGCCTAATAAGTCACTTGGGGATCATATAGACTGTATACTTGTTTGGCAGTAAGGCATTTTTTCCATATCAAGCCATACATAAAGCCAATTCTGGGTCCAAATGCTAAAAGTGGAGCAATTAATAGAACAATTCTAGTGGTTGTCATGGTGACTGCTCCACATTTATAAAGGGCTAGTAGACTTTGGGTTGAACTTTGATCTGTGCTGACAGATCCCATATCTCCCGTGTCTCCATTTTGCCTCCTTCCCTCCTCTATTGTCCCTCTTTCCTCCTGTATTGTCCCTCTTTCCTCCTGTATTGCCCCTCTTTCCTCCTGTATTGCCCCTCTTTCCTCCTGTATTGTCCCTCTTTCCTCCTGTATTGTCCCTCTTTCCTCCTGTATTGTCCCTCTTTCCTCCTGTATTGCCCCTCTTCCCTCCTCTATTGTCCCTCTTTCCTCCTGTATTGTCCCTCTTTCCTCCTCTATTGTCCCTCTTTCCTCCTGTATTGTCCCTCTTTCCTCCTGTATTGCCCCTCTTCCCTCCTCTATTGTCCCTCTTTCCTCCTGTATTGTCCCTCTTCCCTCCTCTATTGTCCCTCTTTCCTCCTGTATTGTCCCTCTTTCCTCCTGTATTGTCCCTCTTTCCTCCTGTATTGTCCCTCTTTCCTCCTCTATTGTCCCTCTTCCCTCCTGTATTGTCCCTCTTCCCTCCTGTATTGCCCCTCTTCCCTCCTGTATTGTCCCTCTTTCCTCCTGTATTGTCCCTCTTTCCTCCTGTATTGTCCCTCTTCCCTCCTCTATTGTCCCTCTTTCCTCCTCTATTGTCCCTCTTTCCTCCTCTATTGTCCCTCTTTCCTCCTCTATTGTCCCTCTTCCCTCCTGTATTGTCCCTCTTTCCTCCTGTATTGTCCCTCTTTCCTCCTGTATTGTCCCTCTTTCCTCCTGTATTGTCCCTCTTTCCTCCTGTATTGTCCCTCTTTCCTCCTCTATTGTCCCTCTTTCCTCCTGTATTGTCCCTCTTCCCTCCTCTATTGTCCCTCTTTCCTCCTGTATTGTCCCTCTTTCCTCCTGTATTGTCCCTCTTTCCTCCTGTATTGCCCCTCTTTCCTCCTGTATTGTCCCTCTTTCCTCCTGTATTGTCCCTCTATCCTCCTCTATTGTCCCTCTTTCCTCCTGTATTGTCCCTCTTTCCTCCTGTATTGTCCCTCTTTCCTCCTGTATTGTCCCTCTCTCCTCCTGTATTGTCCCTCTTTCCTCCTGTATTGCCCCTCTTTCCTCCTGTATTGTCCCTCTTTCCTCCTGTATTGCCCCTCTTCCCTCCTGTATTGTCCCTCTTTCCTCCTGTATTGTCCCTCTTTCCTCCTGTATTGCCCCTCTTCCCTCCTCTATTGTCCCTCTTTCCTCCTGTATTGCCCCTCTTTTTCTGGGAGCTCAGAATGTTTGGTTTGTATGAGTGGATCACAGAGCTCCACGGCCATACCACTTACAATAAAGTGAGTTTGAACTGCAGTGAAGGTGTTTTTTTATATATCAATTTTTGGAAATAAAATACTTAATTATTGTTATAAATGACATCAAATTGCATAAATAGACACCAATTGACCATCAAATCACTGAAAATGTTTTGATAATGCCCCGCCCACAGCCACACCTTCAGCAACTCCCACAAAAATAAAACTGTCCCTCTTTGGACATTATACATGTTGGGAGGTATGAGATCCTGCCACATACGGTATATCTGTCAAATACATGCGAGATCAGTAGTGTATCTTCCACAAGGCAAACAAGACACTCGCCTAGGGCGGCACTTTGCCAGAGGGTGTTAAAGCACACTTCTGGTGCTTCAAACATTTTCGCACCCCCACCGTTCAGCAAGGTTTAGCTCTTTCCAATTAATCGGGGTGATGGGGGCATGTAATGGACGTGGTGGGGGTATGTAAGGAGGGTGATAGTGGCATGTAATGGGGGTTGTGGTGTATCACAGGGGTGATGTGGCATTTATTGTGTATGCAACGTGGGTGACGGGGACATGTAATGGGTTGATTGAGCCTTTAACGTGTGGGTGATGGGTCATGTAATGGGGTTAAGGAGCATGTCGTAGGTGTGCAACGTGGGTGATGGGGCATGTAATGGGTCGATGAGCATGTTGTAGGTGTGCACGTGGTTGATGGGGCATGCCGTAGGTGTGCAACATGGGTGGGGGGGGGGGGGGTGCCCGAATTTTTTCTGGCTAGGGCAGCACAAAACCAAGATACACTACTAGCGAGCTTATCACCCACGTTCTGAATTAGCAATGTCAATATAAGACACTTGCCACGTAAACCGTGCAGTTAAGGGTTAACGCCGATTTTAATTACGCCATCAGCATGTCTCCGAGGTTACAGAGGTAAACCACCGTCTCCTCATCCGGCCAGGTCAATAAATCAGCCTTTCTGCCATTTAATTACAGTTGTGGAGGCCTATTTCCCAAAGGCTTGTTTTTTGGGGGGGGCTTTGTCTCCGTGTGTTGGGAAAAGACATGGAGTGTGTGTGTGTGTGTGGGGGGGGGGGGGGGGGAATACATGGAAATACATGGAATACAATCTATTACACAGAATTAAGTAATATTAATTACACCCAAAGATGACTTATTATTTTCTAGCATTCGAAGAGCAGTAATACCGCGGCATCGGCTGGCGCAGTGTAAATTGGAATTATTCGCTATAAAAAGTAATGATACAGCAGCCATTTAGAGTCGGTTTAATACACGAAATGGCAGTATTAACCACTGTCCTAAAAATTACACTTCTGTCCTGCCATAATGCATGTGCTGCTGCGAGCGGCTGGTGTAATTGTTTTGAGCCGTCTCCATTGCAATCTGCAGAGCTCAAATTTACTGTTGCGTTCAGGTCGGGTGAATCTGTATATATTTTTTTTATTTCTTTCTTGTTTCCCCCCCCCCCTCAATTTAAAGGGGCAGTTCCACCTATAGTAGAGATGGGAACAAGGCAGGAGTCAGGGAACTGAGCACTTATTTTATCAAACTGAACTTCATATTTGTGATAATCTATATCTATATTAAGTATATATAATATAGTTAAAAGAAAAGAATTCAGTAATCACACTCATGGCCTGGAGTCATTTTTACATGGCATGGTATCTGGGGGGGGGTGGAGGGGGCATAGCAGATGTCTTTTGTATGTGCTGGTGTCAATGCCAAAGCCTAGCGTATATCTGGGTCATGGTGCCAGAGGGCTGGGAACTAACTCGGAGAGTTTCTGTATTTAACAAACTAGAATTTGTGTCAAAATTCTCCTGGCTCTAACGGAGACAAGTTTATATGTTTTTTTTTTCTTGTTTAAAGTTTTATTTTAAAAAAGGACCAAAATCCAGAGGTGTTTTCTTAAGGTGGACACCCATAAGCAGTTGGTCCACGGTGGCCCTGGTCTCCACTGAATAGACATCAGCTGTGCACTGGTGCAATTCAAAGTTACTGTGCCGTGGGGGTCTATCTTCTATTTATAAGTGCATGCATGTTGTGCCTGCACCAAGATACTTCTTGTCTGTACTCCCTTGTCCTTATATCTTCCCTCCCTTTCTCATCTATTTCTGGGTATTTAAATATCGGAGCAATTGCTGTTCTAAATTAGACTTGTTTTTTTTTTTTTTAGCTTTCCTAATACTTTGTTGAGCGCCGACTTATTAATCGGCCTCCTGGATCATTATTTATTCAACCAATAGCCATACTGTTACACACCAAGACGGAACCCTAACCTTTGACCTTTGTGCCTTACTCCCTAAACCTGTGCCCAATTGGCTGTAATGTTAATATTGACACCATGAGTTTCCCGGATGAAGTACTGCTCAATGGTTGTACACTTTGCACGCCATCTTGCCTTTGGATGTTAATGAATGGTTGGCCACCTTAATTGTTTCTAACATTCCTGGTTTTGAGTGCAGTGTTTTGGGGGTCCAGTCTTGTCTAAATTCAGGTCTGTCTTGGCATTGCTTATGCCCAGTGAGACATAAACAGCTTAAAACCTACAAAATGAGAAACCCAATACAGTACTAGAAAAGCTCACACTCGAGTGACAGTGCTCCTTGGTGACATGGATGAGAACGTTTGCACCTCAATATATTGCCCTTTTATTTCTTGTGTTACAAGACCTGGTGAGGACTGATAAGAGGGGTAATTGGGGCTGGGGCTGCACCACTTTTCACACTTTTAAGTGCACCTGTGTGTGAACGAGGCCACTATATTCCTTTTAAGTCTTTACATGGACCTCCTCACCTTTTTTTTTTTTTTGTCTTTGCTTCTGAGGGAATATTATTAACATAATAATATTAAAAATAATATAGCCTATGTAACATCTTAGTGGAGGCGACCTTGACAGGGATAGGAGGTGGGCATAAGGGGAGATAATTCTGATTGGCTAGTGAGCTCCTAGGGGGTGTATATCTACACAAAGGAGCCAGTTTTTACAGACTGGCAGTGGTCCAGCCCAGTATCCCTATACTGGGGTTAATTGTGTAGTTCTTCCCCGTTTTGCCACAGCGGTGGGGTCTGGAGAGTTTGATTAAGGGGATTACAATGTATTATTATTATTGGTATAATTAGTGGGTTTTTTGGCCTGTAGGTGTGTAGAGGTATTTTGGGATACCCCCTAATATTCATTATTCGAACAAGTTATTTGCAATTCCGTATGTCATATTTATTACGTCATATGGTTATTAAATGTGTGGTTCATTGATATGAAGTATGGTAGGGGGGATCGTACTGATCCTTTAATGTGTCACATACCGTATACATTTTCAAGTATTAATTAGCCATCACGGCTCTGCTGCTATTGCATGCGGCGCAGAGTTCAAATGTCATTAAATGGGTTTTTTTGCGGCAGGAATTTCTACTCGCAATCTGATTTCTGGAATTGAGTATTTCACAGAACACAGAAAGCAAGATGTAATGTTTGGTAATCTCTTTACGGAGGGCTTACAGGGCAGTGGAAACAGCCTTTCCGGGCAGGAGAGATCAATACTCCAGGAAAACCATGAATTGTTTGGCTTTTAAAGGCCGTTACATCAGTAATTCTTGGCCCAACTAGTTTTTTGCTGTTAAATGTTAACAGGCTAACACCGGTGCAATTTCTGGTCTGCTGTGTATTTTGTAATGTGAGATGTTTTAAGAGAAATAATGTGTATTATAAGGTTGTGTTTATTAGCGGGGAAAGTTATGGGGTAGGATCCGGGGTTAAAAATCTTTATGTCCTCCTATAGCTGTAGCTAGCTTTATGTGCTCCCAAGGCCAGAATAGAAAATTTTGTACAGGGCCGTCTTCAAGGCGGGGCGTTTTGCTGCCCTGTGACCAGTTACTCCTGGGGGGCCAAAGCAGTTGCCCCATGGGCACCCTGCACTTGCTGGAAAAAAATAAATATTTTCGACGGGATATGACAGTATGTCATATCCAGTGATTATGTTTCCCTCCTCCATGCAGGAGGGAACACTGCAGGGAGGAGACGTCCGGGGACACGGAGCAGCCAGGAGGTGAGTACTGGGGAAGGGGGGAGAAGGGTGCTATAAAACTAGCACTGTATCATTGACATATTAATAGAAAACCTAAGTGTGGCATCTTAATGGGAAAATTGACTGGGGCATCTTAATGGCTCAACAATACTGGCATCTGAATGGTACAATATTACTGGCATCTTAATGGCACAATTTTACTGGCATCTTAATGGCACAATTTTACTGGCATCTGAATGGCACAATATTACTGGCATCGTAATGGCACAATAATACTGGCATCTTAATGGCACAATATTACTGGCATCTTAATGGGCAAATTGTCTGTGTCATCTTAATTGCACAATAATACTGGCATCTGAATGGCACAATAATACTGGCATATTAATGGCACAGTATTACTTGCATCTTAATGGCACAATAATACTGGCATCTCAGTGGTCAAATTATGAATATATTAACCCTATATGAGGAAATTTGGAAGCCCTGGACCAAAATCTCTAAATGACTCAAAGCAGTCCGACTGAAAGTCTGTGAATATCTTTCGCCCTTCCAAATTCTGACAATCTCTTTTCATATTGTCCTTATATCACCCGTATTCTCCCAGGCTGGTCTTGTCTACATTCAGACAAGCTAAAAGCACAAAGGGACAGGGAAGATACACTTTGATTTTATTCTGTTCTTTTTATTAATTACGAACCACGGGAATTGATTTGTACTTTTGTTTGGTTGGGCAGTGCCAACAGTAAACATTGCCGTGAGCGCACACATGTCTACCACAGGGGGCACCGAGCAGAATTGCCTCTAGTGCTTTGGCTCGCCAACCTGTCTGGCGCGATGGCAGCGGTTCCAGTCTCTAGTGAGCAAAACAAATTCATTTCTACAACAACAAGTCACCTAGTAGGCACATAACTAAAGACAATAAAGCCGTGTGAAATGGTTCTCTAGCAGTCTGCATACATTGTGTCCCTCTCTCCTTGGATGACAATTACTGTTCAGAATTCATTCTCGTTTATTATTCAAAATTATAGTTTTTTTTTGTTTTTTGTTTTTTAAATCCATCATTTGAATTGATTTAAAAACAAACAAATGACTGAACATGTTTATGTAAACCCATAGCAGATAATATAGTATAGTTGGAAGGCAAGGCCCTGGTGGGTGGCGGGTTGGGGGGCTAGCTATTCATTATTTTTACTCCCGAGGGCCTTGGGCTAGCCCATCAAAAATAATTAAACAGTGGATGGGGGGGGGGGGGTAATTATACCCCGCTCATCACTTTGTGCAGGGAGGGGGGTAGTATGTACTAACTGGCCAGGGACCCCGGCAGCTATTAAACTGGCTCCCAGCCCTTCCCTAGATTTATTATAGGCAGCTCACTGTTATCGGTGTGCGGTCAGGGATATTTGCCCTTGCCCCCACTTATATGTCTTTTGGGAAGCCCCGGAAGATAGTTTTGTCATTCCCTGGTCGAATATGACTTTTCATTCATGGAAGTCAAACTTGACCCCTGGCCTCCAATCCCAAATGCTAGTATATAGACCCCTACGTTACCGCTTGATTGTAACTAAATCCGCAGGTGTATGATCGAATGCGGTGATAAAGATCTGTAGAATGTGGCAATCATATAATTACAGCCCGATACTGACACTTTTCTTACACATTAAACATTCATTTTTAATTAAATGAAAGATCACATTACTTTGCTGTTTTAATTGGATTGGGATCTGATAACGGATCTGATAACGACATTACGAATACACAAATAAATACGAACATGAATTTAAATGAACTGCCGCAGAATCTAAAACAGATATTTTTTTTTCTTCTTTTTTGTCTAATTTAATTTGATGCGAGTAAAAAATAAATTAACCAGATAATGGATCTCCATTCCGGTTTTAACCCTAGAATGACTCCAGACAGGGGTGCTGGTCCTCTCCTTTGACAGTAGGTTATCCCCTTGCTTTCTATTGTGTTGATCGCCCGTCTGGCACTCAAAAGGTTAATGACATAGGATTCAGTCTCATCATAGGGCTTTTTTCTGTTCTACAAAAAAAATATATATATATTTTTTAATCAGTTCTATAAAATGACACTTTACTGTCAAACATCGGACCTTGACGATGCCCTTTTGCACCAAGTCCAGCCGTAGTTCCTGTGATAGTTACTGATGTGTTGGGGTCACTTTAGCAATGTGTTTACAGAGCTTGCCGTTCGCTGGAGTCACTGCCTAGCAGTATCAATTCCTTTGGTACTGTTGTATTTGTCTGTTTTTTTAGACAGATCATGCAGGAAAACATCAAACTCAAAAGCGATCATTAACTATGTTCTCCAAAAACTACACAGGATCAGAACATGGGGGGTCCTGTACTCAACAAGTGCAGTGGGGGGAATAAAGTAGGTAAAACATGAGTAAGGAGCAATTTGCGACTATTTGTAACATTCTGCGCTTGTTTTCCCTGATTTGCGCCTCTTCCGTTTATTTTTATTTAGCGTGCATTTTTCCGGTTGCGCTAATAAATTGCGATTAGATGTGCGCACGCTAAAGGGTTTTGCAAATATTTTGTGAAAAATAATTCTTATTTGCGTGTGAAAATTACACCAGCTTTTAGCGAGCGCTATCAAAAGAGGTAGAATTTTGTTTTGCAAAGTTGCCTGGTTTTATTTGCAATTTGCTCGTATGTACTATGTGAGTGTTAAATGTTTAGTACATCTCAATAGGAGCCAAAAAATAGTTTTGCACATAAAATATATTTGCGTTTTTCTGCACCTCATGATGGTCTAACATTGATTTTCATTTCACGTAGCGTTTTTTTCCCTTCCATTTTTATTTATATAGAAATAATTTGCTGCTTCAATTATGGAGAGTAAAAGGGTAGGGAACCAATCCACCATAAGGGTAGTAAAGTCAGTAGAGCATTGGTGAACATACCTACAAATCCCAGACAAGTCAACAGGCCTGTTTATTTATGTTTTTTTACACCAGGAGCCCCCAATATAAATTGCTCATGTATGTTAGAGTGTGGATAGTGCTACTGTGTCAAACAAATTCCCTTGTAACCCATACCCAAATAAAACACACGAGACAGTTGTTGGTGAATAAAAAAGGCCACAGCGATTTATTAACATACTGACAACTTGAAAGGACTGTATCAGCCAATCACCTTAACTATTTTAGTTCTCAAATAGATACATCCTAACAAATCATCTAAAATCCTTGCCAGTCACCTAAACTAACATTTTAAAATATATCTATAACCATATATACTAATGTGCAAGTAGCACCAAACCAGTGGTACTCCCCTCCCCCCTCGTCCTAGGGTCTCTTTACCCTTTTTACCTTACATTTTCCATGCTAACCACCAGCCGAACTCTCCTCGCTCAGTGGGCACGTAGTGATTTCTCACTTTTAAAAGGTATGGGGAGGGCCGAGCCCAAAAAATAAACATCACATCGTCACTCCTCCCTTTTCTTTCATAAACCACGACCGGCAAGGACCTGCACCCCCGCCTGCACCCCCGCCACAGGCACCGCTGTTTTACTGCCTTAAATCAGCGGGAGCCCCCCACCCCATCGCCATGGCCTGCTCAACTCCATCCTGTAAAGCTAAATTAAATAAATCTAACCCCACGTCCGTGAGGTGAACCCCGTCGCTCCTGAAATAAACTGCTGCATCCCGCTCGAAGACCCGATGGCGGATCGTGACGCCCCCAACCCCCAGTACAAACTTGGAAACATGTTTGTTGATCTTAATCCTGCATCTCTCCATTGCCTTCTGACTCTGTGCCACTCGCCAATAATTCCGTGGAACCAACTCCGACCAAACCAAGTGCACGTTAGGAAATAAAATCAACAATCTCGCCAAATCTTGTTTAATAAGGTCACAGAGACCCCACACCGGGATAGACCCCAGGTCATTACCCCCCAAGTGGATCAGTAACACATCAGGTGGCCCTAGTAATCTGGAAAGGCTAACCAGCTCAGGGAGTAAACGTACCCACCGCATGCCCCTTATACCTATCCAGCGAACCTCCGCCACCGCTGCTGGGAATCCTAAACGCTCCCCCCCGGACCGGATTGCTGCGCGCTGTCGGGCCCAAAATATATAGGAGTGGCCTATGAGCCAAACCTTCCTGACTGCAAGACCTGGGAAGACAGAGCAGAAGATACCTCCATGAGACCCACTGGGCGAATATAGGACATAAAACGTCGAGATTCCCACCTGCCAATGCGCCTGATCGCCTTTTCTGCAAAGCCCAACCTCGAAGCCTCCGATGCTGCCCCAATGCGAAATGAATGTCCCCCAAAAGTGGAGCCATCCAAACCTAAAGCCGCAAGCGCCAACTTAAATACTTTCACAAACTGGTAGCGTGATAATGAAGACCCATCCCCATAACATATACATAATACATACATAATACATCCTACATAACAACACAGCCTCCCAACAGAACACTCCCCTACATAACAACACAGCCTCCCAACAGGACACTCCCCTACATAACAACACAGCCTCCCAACAGGACACTCCCCTACATAACAACACAGCCTCCCAACAGGACACTCCCCTACATAACAACACAGCCTCCCAACAGGACACTCCCCCACATAACAACACAGCCTCCCAACAGGACACTCCCCTACATAACAACACAGCCTCCCAACAGGACACTCCCCTACATAACAACACAGCCTCCCAACAGGACACTCCCCCACATAACATAGCAGCCTCCCAACAGGACACTCCCCTACATAACAACACAGCCTCCCAACAGGACACTCCCCTACATAACAACACAGCCTCCCAACAGGACACTCCCCCACATAACATAGCAGCCTCCCAACAGGTCACTCCCCCACATAACAACACAGCCTCCCAACAGGTCACTCCCCTACATAACAACACAGCCTCCCAACAGGTCACTCCCCTACATAACAACACAGCCTCCCAACAGGACACTCCCCTACATAACAACACAGCCTCCCAACAGGACACTCCCCTACATAACAACACAGCCTCCTAACAGGACACTCCCCCACATAACAACACAGCCTCCCAACAGGACACTCCCCTACATAACAACGCAGCCTCCCAACAGGTCACTCCCCCACATAACATAGCAGCCTCCCAACAGGACACTCCCCTACATAACAACACAGCCTCCCAACAGGACACTCCCCTACATAACAACACAGCCTCCCAACAGGACACTCCCCTACATAACAACACAGCCTCCCAACAGGACACTCCCCCACATAACAACACAGCATCCAAACAGGTCACTCCCCTACATAACAGCGCAGTCTCCCAACAGGACACTCCCCCACATAACGCAGCCTCCCAACAGGACACTCCCCCACATAACAACACAACCTCCCAACAGGACACTCTCCTACATAACAACGCAGCCTCCCAACAGGACACTCCCCTACATAACAACACAGCATCCAAACAGGACACTCCCCTACATAACAACGCAGCCTCCCAACAGGACACTCCCCTAAATAACAACACAGCCTCCCAACAGGACACTCCCCTAAATAACAACACAGCCTCCCAACAGGTCACTCCCCTACATAACGCAGCCTCCCAACAGGACACTCCCCCACATAACGCAGCCTCCCAACAGGACACTCCCCCACATAACAACACAGCCTCCCAACAGGTCACTCCCCCACATAACAACACAGCCTCCCAACAGGACACACCTAGTGTTGTGAATGGATAATATCGGAAAAACTCCCAGACAAACCAGCCAAAAAAAGTGCAGTAGAAAACAACAAAAATCCCAGACACCCAATGGAAATGGAAAAATGTAGAATAGTCTGTTCTTTTCCAATACCCCATCATCCAAACCCTTTCTCAAACGGATCTCACCTCCATTGGTAAGTGGGCAGTAGGACCCCACTTTAACTCTCATATGGCTCCCTTGTGGCCTAATTTAGATATTGGGAATGGTTTAGGATGACAGTAGCCATATACACACAGGAATCCACATTACATGGGCATTAACCTGGACTGGCAAACACTGTGATGGCAGCGGCCAATGGATGTCTAAGGTTTGGGTTCTCCCCCCCCACCCTGTAGACTAATAAAGCCATGTTGTTTTTTCTGATGACAGATCCACTTTAAAACGCGCACAGGCTAATGCTGCCGCTTGTCTATTATGATTAGCTGTGTTTTGATTTTCAGCCGACATCAGCAAACGAAGCCCGTGCGTGGCGCGGAAAGTGACTTTATAGATTCACGGCAAGTTCAAAACTAATTTAATTTGCAATTTTTTGTGGATCACAAGTAAATTTTGAGCCTGTGGACAGGGGGGGGAACAAACCTGCAGTGAAACAAAAACCCACCCCTATCGCACCCTTCCGCTGAGAAGCCGATACATCTTATTTTTATAGTTTTAACAGAGGATCCAATAGACCATTAAAAAATAAAAATAAAATAGCCCTGACATTTCAGACACAATCTGGGATATGTATCAAAATTACTCTTAATTTTGCAGCTAAAATAAAACTGTCTAATTTGCATTTCCTCGTCGTACATGTATCAGCGCATAAATTCTATTTAATTTATTTGTCAATATGTGTTGCAGTTGTATCCTTGAAGGCTTGCAAATAAATTCCACGGCACAGGGTTGGACTAATGATTGGAAGCAAACAGAGGTCTCCTTAACTCTGTCAGCGCCAGGAGCGGTGTGCAGGGCTTAAAGCGGTATTGGGGATACGAAGAGAGATGTTTGAATTCGTAGGAAGGCGGTGTATTTCAAAGGAAGAGTGACAAGTGGCTGGTATATGCGGCTATTCACTAAAAGATGAATTGAAGTGAGATGAACATTTTCATCTCACCAATTTATCTATAAATTGTGTATAGGGCTTTTTTAAAAAAAAAAAAATACCGGCCTTGTCTGTCTGTCTCCACTGTCTCCATAGACTTAGCATTGGCCTGGTGCCAATTTTTTTTTTACCAGCCTGCCGGTAAAATACCAGCCAGGTGGCAATCCTAATTGTGTAAAAACATGGTGAGTTTACACTGCTAAGCACACTAACCAGGTTTGTTCCTGCACAGTGTATAGCTAAATTTGTGAGATGAAATGTTCACCTCAACTCACCTGCTATTCACTTCAACTCACCTGCTATTCACCTCAACTCACATGCAACCTTTTAATTAATAGTAAAGTATAGTGGTACTTCTGGATCTTTTTTCTAATGTAACACCATGTCCTCTGGTCCTGATAGTGTCTCAGCATTTAATCACACTCCCCCTTTCTCTTTGTATTTAAATATGTCCATTATATTACCCTCCCTCCACCACATGCATCAAAAAATATGCTCATAGTGGGACCTCTTAGTTTGCGTGTGGTACGGATTACACAAGCCATTACAATAAGCCATTTATTCCTGCAAAATTGGACGACCCAATAGAGTGCAGGGATGTTTTAAATTGTCTGTGATTGAATTTTTAAACATTATCTTGAATACCTTAAGGCACACTGCGTAGTAATGTAGTTACAACAATCTTTATTGGAGTCGCTGCCAAATAGTTTTCTTCTTTTTTTTTTTTTCTTCTTCCCCGGATCTAGATATCAGATAAATTCGATTTTAATTGGGTTCTAAGGCTTAACTTGGTAAGTAGATAAGGCAGAATTAACCAGAGACATATTATTGTAATGAAAGCGCTGATTCTCTAGCCTTCCAAAGTCTTCCCCGTCTATTGTGCAACGGGAATTAAATGCAAGATTCCGAAATCGTTTTGACATTGATAGTTTGAGCAAACAGCCAGTAACCAGTATAATTACATTATCCTAATTAGCAGGATTTTACATACACACTGCCCCAAAACAGAATTCCAGATAAATGGGTTTTAAGTTCCTTGCATGGAATTTACGACGGTCCATGGCATAATAATAATAATAAAAAAATAAAAAATTAAAATAAATAAGAGAAGGAAAGCAGGTTGTGCAGTAGAGAGGGCTGGGGGTCTTGTGGCTTATCTGAATTTTTTTATGAAAAGAGAGAGAAGGAAAAAAAAAAAGGCTTATGAGTTTTTATAGAGGAGAATTTAATTTTCCATGTGGTCGTGACTCTCTTACTAAAAGCCTCATTTTGTCTTTCAGTAGACTTTGGAATGGACATGTTGAAATGATTGAAATTTAAACATGGTTATAAAATGCAAGCAGTGATTTCATTTCTCTGCAGGATTTTTTTTTTTCCCCTCCGCCTCTTAAGGGCACATTTTTTTGCCGCTGATCCTTCTAAACAAGGTTTTACATGCGCGCTGTCACTTTCTGTCTGCAACGGGAGATGAGACAACGGGGGAAAAAAAATAAACAAACAAACCAAAACGAGACGGCAAAAGCATGATTTGCGTAATCCGGGGAAATGTTAGGGGTTAACGCATGAAAGCGAAGGCTTGTACGATCTACCGTTTGTGATCTGACGTTCGCATACCGTAACCATATGCATTATTCAGGGTTGTGTATCAATTGGGATAAGTTTCCTCTGAAGTGAAAATAATATACAATATTTATATAACATAAATAGTATTAAATAATAAAAATAAGATATATTTATATATATTTGTTACAGTCAAGGTATGGATTAAATGAAGGGATAGAATATCAGTTTCAAACTAGTTATTCTCTACCAGCCATGTAGGATGCGGCGGGGTGGGACTTGGAAGGGGCATTGCCTGCGCAATGGAACTGTCACCCACAGTGCCTACACACAACGGCTGATTCGCACAAGAACTGGTCTCCACTGGGGTCTCAAAATGTGGTACTCAGGAACACGTGATGGCTGGGCCAAATCTGGGCTGCATTAGAGCGGGATAGTTGGGGAGGTCGGAATTATTTTAGCATGCCTGAAAGCTCAAACACAATGGGATTTATATATAGTGAGGGGCAGACCGATGGATGGCCTGAGATGGTGAGAAGCAGACTGATGGATGGCCTGAGATAGTGAGGGGCAGACCGATGGATGGCCTGAGATTGTGAGAAGCAGACTGATGGATGGCCTGAGATAGTGAGGGTCAGACCGATGGATGGCCTGAGATAGTGAGAAGCAGGCAGATGGATGGCCTGAGATAGTGAGAAGCAGGCAGATGGATGGCCTGAGATAGTTAGGGGCAGACTGATGGATGGCCTGAGATAGTGAGAAGCAGAGCGATGGATGGCCTGAGATAGTGAGGGGCAGACCGATGGATGGCCTGAGATAGTGAGAAGCAGACTGATGGATGGCCTGAGATAGTGAGAAGCAGACCGATGGATGGCCTGAGATAGTAAGAAGCAGACCGATGGATGGCCTGAGATAGTAAGAAGCAGACCGATGGATGGCCTGAGATAGTGAGAAGCAGAGTGATGGATGGCCTGAGATAGTGAGAAGCAGACCGATGAATGGCCTGAGATAGTGAGGGGCAGACTGATGGATGGCCTGAGATAGTGAGAAGCAGAGTGATGGATGGCCTGAGATAGTGAGGGGCAGACCGATGGATGGCCTGAGATAGTGAGAAGCAGACCGATGCATGTCCTGAGATAGTGAGAAGCAGACCGATGGATGGCCTGAGATAGTGAGAAGCAGACCGATGAATGGCCTGAGATAGTGAGGGGCAGACCGATGGATGGCCTGAGATAGTGAGAAGCAGACCGATGAATGGCCTGAGATAGTGAGTGGCAGACCGATGGATGGCCTGAGATAGTGAGGTGGCAGACCGATGGATGGCCTGAGATAGTGAGGGGCAGACCGATGGATGGCCTGAGATAGTGAGGTGGCAGACCGATGGATGGCCTGAGATAGTGAGGGGCAGACCGATGGATGGACTGAGATTGTGAGAAGCAGACTGATGGATGGCCTGAGATAGTGAGAAGCAGACCGATGGATGGCCTGAGATAGTGAGAAGCAGACCTATGAATGGCCTGAGATAGTGAGGGGCAGACCGATGGACTGGCAGACAGTGAGATAAATAGATATTTGATTTAACATATTTTTTTAATTTACACTTTATCATTATAATTACAGGATAATACTGTGTTAGCCACGGAATAAAAAACAAAATAAATAGAGTTACAATGAGTTTGATTGCTAGCTTTCAAGACCAATTTACTAGGTCCCTTCCTCAGGCATTAATGATAATAAAACGAAATGCCCTAATTACAAATGATTAGTATTCACATTTTTTTAAAGGCAAGATGAACACATGTTTATTTATCAGCCAGTCTTTTAGATATCTAATTGATAAATTCAGTTCGGTCAGAACATCTTTCATCAGTCCTCTCCTTGGTTATGGGCCCATAAAACCATGACACATGCCAGATCCATAAAGGTGTCATTTGTAAGTCCGCTGTAGTAATCCGATGTTTGTAAAAGGATTATCATTGGTTTACAGAATTAGACACAAAGACGGTAACAATCCGCCTGCTTTAGTTTTACAAAGTCAGAAACTCCCTACCTGTAATCATCTTGGATTAATAGAGCTTCCTAATGACTTCTCTTATGTGTCTGTTTTAGAACTGTTATTTGTGAATATGTCGAAATAGTTACCTTTAAAGAGTTGGAAGCCAGCCTGTTGAGATGGCACATTGACTTTTAACTTATAAAACACTCAAGCACAGCTTGTTAAAAGAACACTCCAGGCATCAAACCGACTTTGATACATCAAATAGTCTTTAACTTGTACAGGTTCCTTGTGTCGCTGTTTGCAAACAAATGCATGCAGGGATGACTTGGGAATGCCTTTCAGGGTTTCCTGCTCCTTGTCCTCATTTCTTTACTTTTGCTTTTGTTTACATTGCACGATGTGCTACTGTGTCAGACTGACAAGACTAAAAGTGGCCTCGTCTGACAGGTGGGATCCCCCTGCAGGGGGCCATGATGAGCTGCTGACCAGAGGACGCTCTATGCCCTGTATTTAGGGCTGCCACCTTTTCTTCAGAAAAATAACGGCCAGGTGGCAACCTTACCTGTATTTAAGTACAGCATAGGACATTCTACGGAGTTAATGGGGTACTCTGTCACCTAGACATTGCTGATACTGTGAAAAAAACTACTATCAAACTGTATCTATACATTGCAAATGCATGCGTTAAGACACCAAGTTTTTCACATGTTGTCTGTGATGTCGCCTAGTATGGTCTCTGGTTTGATATGCAAATTAACTTTTTCAATATGAAATTTGTTATCTCCATATCAAGCCACAGGTGATGTCATAAGCAGGGGACACTACAGCCACATTTAAAACTTTTTTTCCCTTAATTTATGCATTTACTTGCAAATCACAAAACACAACATACAGAACATTTTTCATCAGTTTATTTCTCTGCAATCACACTATGTAAGGGTCAGGATCTCTTTATTTATGGTTGGAGGAAAAAAACCTGTAAAAAAAAAAAAGTGTCAGCTTTAGTACGTATACATTTATCTGTTATCCAGACTTGCACGATCCTTTAGAAATAACATGATCTGCGTGTATGTGAATATGTATAATTGCAGAACTTTACCACCTTCCATGGGGCCGTATGACCCAGAATCCAGTCTGCTAGTCCAAAATGTAACACACAATATAATACCGGCAGAATGAAAAGCTTAATTTAGACTTCTATGATTGAAAACGTGGCCTTCCAATAATTGTCACAAAGTGGATATTCTCAACACGCTGAAACGGACCATAAACCTTAATTATCTGACCCCTCTGCTTCCTCGCCATTGACTTTTTTTTCAATTCCTTTTTCCTTTAATTGTCATTTTTTTATAGGTTTTGCAGACTTGTTTATTTTATAATGAAATAAACTGCACACATCATTACTAACCTGTGTATTCAAAACGGGCTTATAAGCCAACACCCCAAACCTTGTGGAATCAAAGTACACTGATCTTTTGTCCATGTTATATCTCACCTGTACGCTAACCCACCTTAGTCCGCCGTATCTAACCTCTAGCATTCACTTTATACATCATTATTTGATCTCATGTCCATGTTATATCTCACCTGTACTCTAACCCACCTTAGTCCGCCGTATCTAACCTCTAGCATTCACTTTATACATCATTATTTGATCTCATGTCCATGTTATATCTCACCTGTACTCTAACCCACCTTAGTCCGCCGTATCTGACCTCTAGCATTCTCTTTATACATCATTATTTGATCTCATGTCCATGTTTTATCTCACCTGTACTCTAACCCACTTTAGGCTGCCGTATCTGACCTCTAGCATTCTCTTTATACATCATTATTTGATCTCATGTCCATGTTATATCTCACCTGTACTCTAACCCACTTTAGGCTGCCGTATCTAACCTCTAGCATTCTCTTTATACATCATTATTTGATCTCTTGTCCATGTTATATCTCACCTGTACTCTAACCCTCTTTAGGCTGCCATATCTGACCTCTAGCATTCTCTTTATGCATCATTTGATCTCATGTCCATGTTATATCTCACCTGTACTCTAACCCACCTTAGTCCGCCGTATCTGACCTCTAGCATTCTCTTTATACATCATTATTTGATCTCTTGTCCATGTTATATCTCACCTGTACTCTAACCCACCTTAGTCTGCTGTATCTAACCTCTAGCTTCACTTTAAGCATCATTATTTGATCTTGTATATATACATTTATGCATTATAAATACATACATAATGTAGGAGACATGATTTTTGAATAGCTTTACAATCGACTATGATATATATGTAGCCCCATATTTTTTTTTAGAATAGCCCTTCCCACCACAATACTGGTACAGGCCTAGCTGGTTCTAGCCAGCTTGGTGTGTCTCTCTATCAATAACTAGATCACTAAAAAAAAAAAATATATATATATATATATATATATATATATATTTTATTTTTTATTTTATTTTTACAGCCATTCCTATGGGTGGTGTGTATCTTCCTCTACCTCGGGTCCTCTACCAGAGGCCTGGGAGTTTGAGGGTTCTGCGCAGAATGTTAGCTGTTCTTCTGGACAGAGCGCTCTGATGTCGCTCCTGGAATGTGTTGGAGCCACTCTCCCAGCTTCGGAGTCACAGCCCCGAGTGATCCTATGACTACTGGGACCTCTTTGGCCTTCACTTTCCACATCCTCTCTAGTTCCTCTTTAAGGCTTCCTGTAACCTCCAGGCACTTCTCAAGGCAACTACAATAAATAAATAAATATATAATCACTCTTTAGTAACACCAACTACTTAGTATAGCGTTATATGACGCCCTAACCTCCAAAAAATGGCCTAACATCAAGCGTGCTTTGCCTATTTAAGAAAAAAAATAATAATATTTAAAACTGGTAGAAAGTGAGGATTTGTAGCAGGCGGCCATTTATAGATGGATCAGACAATAAAATGTAAAGGCTCATTAGGTTAGAATGACCCAGCTGTGTTTTATGCATAGGGGTCATTTCTCTTCTAATGAGCCACTAAGCCAGATGGCTAACCCCACACTAGTCTAACTCCATTAGTGTGATTTAGATCCTAAGGCAAATTAATTTTTTTTTTCTTCTCCCCTTTAACTTATGAAGGCAGCCAGTGGCACTGCTGAGGGATAGCTCTATCGGCGTACTCTGTCTTTAAAGGACTTAGTGTTAACAGACATGATCCGTTCCCCAGCCGCACTCCTGATCACTCTGAAATTGTAATGTTAGTTAAATATGCGTTCGGCTAGCAGCCGCATCTCTGCGTCGCGAGGGTCTGGCATCAGGCGTGATTTCTAAACATGACGTACATTCAGATGGCGCCCAAATACTGTCACCCTTTGTGTGTGCGCCAGAGTATAAAGCAGACAGGAGTCTGCGCTGCCTCGGCCACTTCTAGGTTGTGCCCGCACTGACCGTCCCCGGCGCAATCCATATAAAGGGAATTTGGTGACCTCCAAAAAAAAATGAAATGCATTGCAGACAGACTGTGCAAGATACAGCAATGTCCCGTTCCTTCCACTGGCTACATATTCAATGCAAGTTTTAAAATTGGCTTTAGAGGTGAACCATTATAACCAAAAAGAAAGTATCCAGACTCATCAGGAATTTGATTGGACGTTGGCTACAACTAGTTTTAAAGGGCTCTTAGAGTTTCCAATATAGGTTGAGTATCCCTTATCCAAAATGCTTGGGACCAGAAGTATTATGGATAACAGATAATTTTCATTAATCAGATGTATTAAAGCCTCTCAGCAGTCATGACATATAGTAATATCAATACAGATATTGTATAGAACAAAAAATCACTGTTACTTTGATGTGAGGCATCGCTGGGATCCTACCGTTGGCGTGTCGGGTCTGCACACGTGACATTGTATTACACTTTGTGGGCGTTGGGGAATCCGAGCATGCATGGAAAGGCTATATCACAGCTTAAGGGGGCTGGACACTGAATAAACTGTTGTGCCCTTGTATTCTGACAGGTGTGTGTGGAATTTGTAACTTGTACCAAAATCAGAATTATTTTATCGATAATGGATCATTTTGGATAACAGATTTCTGGATAGCAGTTTGGACCTGCAAAGTGCAAAGCAGATTAGCTAAACAAAAATAATAATCTTCAAAAAAAAAAAAAAAATATATATATATATATATATATATATATATGTATGTGTGTGTGTGTATATGTATATACACACTGATCAGCCATTACATTATGACCACCTGTCCAATATTGTATAGGTTCCTTTTAATGCCAAAACAGCCCTGACCCATCGAGTCATGGACTCCACTAGACCTCTGAAGGTGTGCTGTGGTATGTGGCACCAAGACGTTAGCAGCAGATCCTTTAAGTCCTGTAAGTTGCGAGGTGGGGCCTTCATGGATCAGACTTGTTTGTCCAGCAGATCCCACAGATGATCGATTGGATTGAGATCTGGGGAATTTGGAGGCCAAGTCAACACCTTGAACTCGTTGGGAAGCTGGTCTGTTTGCTTAGAGGCTGAAGAAGTTCCCCGAACGAAACGTGTCCCTCTTGTTAAAGTGAAGTTACCTGGCCAGGTTCTCAATTCTTCCTTCCTTACTGACCAGCACGTTTCTATATCCATGTACTATTCATGGTATTTTGCTAACCCAATCAGCAAGTGAGTAATTTGACACTCTGTCTGTTGATTTGTATTTAAAGGCACATATCATTGTTTCTTGTTTTTAACAATTTGTCATTTTTTTTGTTACATTTGTGTATATTTTTTCTATATGTATTTATATATTGCATTGGTTTTTATATATTATTAAATTTATATATTTTATATTAATTTACTATCTTTGGTTTTTTATATTGATTGACACTTACTCTGTTTAACTGCCAAGCGCTGTCTACTCACCTTCCCATTCTGTTTCCCTTTACAGTGGCTTGTCCCACTGTTTTCTTATAAAGACTAGCAGCTTATTTTCTCAATGCGACTCATCTGTCCAATCCACTGAGATATTTCATTGTCAATATCCTCAATCAGTGTATCGCTGGGTTTGTATACATTTATAATAATTATTTAATTTTAATTTTTTTTTTTTTTTTGGTAAAGGGTTCACTTTGATCTCACATAATAGGCGCTGTGTATATCACATTTCTACCTTGAACTCGTTGTTCCTCAAACCATTCCTGAACCATTTTTGCTTTGTGGCAGGGAGCATTATCCTGCTGAAAGAGGCCGATGCCATCAGGGAATACCGTTTCCATGAAAGGGTATACATGGTCTGTAACAATGCTTAGGTAGATGGTACAAGTTAAAGTAACATCCACATGAATGGAAGGACCCAAGGTTTCCCAGCAGAACATTACCGAAAGCATCACACTGCCTCCGCCGGCTTGCCACCTGGCACTGGTCATAATGTTATATGTGTATTTGTGTGTATATATATATATATGTGTGTGTGTGTGTGTGTGTGTGTGTGTGTATAATTATGTTTTAACTTATTTTTATCTTTTATAAAGTAAGTAAATAGTGAGGTGTTTTTATAACTTGAAATAAATGCTAATTTGAATAGTACAGTAAAGAGATTGTTTCCAGTCTGGGGGCTTCAGGACCTTGTAACAGCTGCCTTGACTATTCTGTTGTCTGTGCAGTAACAGCCTTCAGAGATTGAGGGATATCCAATATAATTGTATTACCATATCCATATTTGCAGAATAAACACAAATCTGACCCGTTGCTTTGTTTCATTTAGTACTGAGAGGGCAAGTAATGATTTTTTTTTCTTCTTCCTTGAGATACTGTAATAAAGTGATTGAGTTTATTGAGGTAATGTAGTTTAATTTAGCTATGTTGTCAATAAATCACATTTTGTACACATTTGCTTCATTCTGTGTAACTAAATTCCCAGAGCAGCTTATCCCATCCTGTCTCTTGAGGGAAAGACTTGGAATATGTGGTTTAAAGGCCTTAGGTATCAGCAACACGCTAAATCATTATAAATTGCAATTATTTGTTCTAATTTATAGACTGCATGTTGAATGGGCTAATTGATGTGGAGAAATAGAAGCAATTTTGTGGATTTTATTTTTTATTTAAGTTTTTTCTTTTGCTTTCTTTTATTTTTTACCTTTTTGTATTAAAATTTTTTGTGTGCTAGGGGTGTCCAAGTTTTATCTAAAGTAGGCCGCATAATCAGAAATGCATATGTATATTGGGCCACATGCACTTTGAATTTGCAGTAATGGTGAAAATAGCTTGTTTGGTTGTTTAGCAATAATATAAAAGCAGATCAATAACAGTTTGGATCAACTAACACCACAACATGCATTGATTGGGCTAATCAAAATATGAGAAGTTAAGTCCAGACTTTGCCCATGACCCCTGCTACCCCCGGACTTTGCCAATGCCCACCTGCTGCACCCAGACTTTGCCAATGTCTCCAGACTTTGCCGATGCTCCAGACTTTGCCAATTCCCACCTCCCTGCTTGAAATATACCTGGTGGCTAAAGGGGGCAGCCGGTGGATGTCTGTGCGATGTGTGCAGACATTCGCCGATGCTGCGTGACACTTCCGTCTTCTATGACGGACTGCCTGGAGGTCAGGTGAACTCCTGGCTTCCTGCATAGAAGTCCAGACAGAAGAGCCGGACAGCAGCAGAGGATGTCTGCACGTATCGTACAGACATCCTCCCGTGCTGCTGTCACTTCTGTCTGACGGACTGCTGGAAGGTCACATGACCTGCCGGCTTCCGTCATAGAAGTCCTGGCAGCAGTGCCGGGCAACAGCGGAGGATGTCAGCACGCATCGCACAGACATCCTCCGGCTTCTTGCAAGGGACCTGGATCAATTTGAGGTCTAATTATAAGACAAACCTTGAATATAAAATTCTGTAGAAAATTGCAATTTGACATGTCCATATGCTGACATTGCTATAGGTTACTAGACTGTTTTGCATAGTATATCATTCATCCACAAGCATATTCTGTACCTACATATTACCTAATGATTCTAGTGACAGCAGTACTACAGATACTCACTTTCACACACTGGTTTCACACTCATATGTTGTAGGGTTAAAGTTCGTTGCTGCACATCCATAAACATGCTGGAAATTCACTCTAACTATTAATAGTCTTAAAACATTTCTTAAAAGGTATTTCAAACCGGAATGGTTTCTTAGCTCTCCGTCACAGGCGCATAGCCCAGTAGATTAATCAAGCTGTAATTAAATTGTGTTGCCAGGGAAAATAAACTCCTTAATTTATCCTATGGTCTACAGAACCCACCAGCCTTCGAGTTATCGTAACTCGAAGGCCAGGATTTAACCATGTAGGAAGCCACTGAAAGTTCTAAAATTGGATTTTAGAACATGTTTTGCCCAAGTGATCTAATATACATTCTAACTGTTGACATTGTATATAGACTGATAGAATCCTTGTCATCCCTCATCTTTCTTCCCACATTCACCTGCCTTCTCACGCAGAAGCTCAATATCCTATTATAAGGATAAAATGGAATGTTGTTCACGATATATATGCATCATACCCTGTCGACAGACTGCCTCCATGCTTATCTGGTCGCTGACCATCACTCACTGCTAGCAAAACGAGAGACCTTTGCGCGCCCAAGCTATTATTAAAGGGCATGTAGATATATAAAAGAAGTAGAAGTTTTAAAAAAAAAATGTTAGTGCTACTTTACTTTGTAAATATTCCCCGTTGTGTAAAAGCCACTCCTCCAGCGATCTCCGCCATCCATCAGTATTGTGATAAGGCAAGAAGTTCCTGCATGTTGGCTGTAGTCCGCCAAACTTTAAAAATTCCCCCGTCGAGTCCTGCGAGAGATTTCTACAAATGTAAAAATAATCATGTTAAGTAGGGGCTTTATCCACCCGTAATTGTGCACCACCAAAACCCTTTAAATAAATATTGGACGAAAAGGCCTCTGAATTTTTAATGAAGCGATGGTTTACAGAGAGAACAATCGAGAGAACCTGATTAATACGCGGCAAATCCCGTCCGGCCCCGCGTGCCTGTTTCCCTGTGAAGATCATTAAATTAAAGAGAAGGTAAATCACGGAACTTTAGACGACGCACAGGGACACACTCATTTGGGAAGGAAGACAACAGAATCTAGACCAGCGTCAATTTCCTTACTTATTTTACTTCCAAATGTCTGGGCTCTGAGCATCGATTTGTGTATAGTTCCTTATCTGTTGTTTATTGATCTATCCTCTTTTTTTTTTTTTTTTTTATTATCTTGGCCAAGATTGAAACGTTTCACTCTTATTATATTAAGCAATTCAAAAGTTCTGAACATTGTGTTTCGAAGCACAGCACGGCTCCGCTGCCCTTTCAAAACACCCTTTAATGTCTCCTCCAACGCTCCAGACAATGCAGCTTTTATCCAAGCCTGAGCCGCCGTACTTACAGGTCTGCCAGTGTTGTCCTCATATAAATATAATTAATAGGGACCAGCAGAGAACAGCTGAAGTGAAGGCAATTGGAAAGTATCTAAGGCTATGAGGGGATAGGAGGAGGGGGAGGCACCATTGGATTTCTAATCCCCGAGTCGCGGGGACGGGCTTTCCCGTCTTTTTCAAATGCAGGTGGTGGAAATGTTTGGAAAATATTGCAATATGCTTTAGGGTAAGAAGACGACTTGACATTTTCTAGGATAATTCAACTGAGAATGGTGTCTGGGATTTTGTGAGCTGAAAATGTTTGAACAGGAAAGGCTCAAGTTGTGGTTGACATGTTTATAAAAAAAATAGTGGAAATAAGTTGAAGCGATGAAAATATATATACACTGGTGGAACGGTGGCTCGGTGATCTCCTCTTTTCTGTTCTCATGGTGACACGAGGGGGATAGGAACGGAGGATGATCTGTTGTTCTGACAACTCTAGGGGGGGGTTAGGGTTAGAGGAAGTGTATGGGCTAGGGTTAAATGTGTAGAATACTGCTAACTTTACCCAAGAACATTTACCCCAACCCTAACCCACCTGGAGTAATGTGTGTACCTGGGTGGAAAAACTATAAGAGCTAATTCTAATACTTTCTCTCACTGTAACCCTAAGCCCTCTGGTCTCATATTTCTAGACCATTGGAGGCAGGAGGCATCATGGAAAGTGTAGTTGTCGGCATCTCAGACAGCATTTCCTCGTATCTGTGATGTGAGTGATCGGGCGCATGCACGTCTCACCTGGTGGTAAGAAGTGGTTTCCCCGGACATTTGGTCAGAACAGTGACAATCTATAAAAATCGGAGGAGCTGGGTGGCAGTGGGTGGAGTTAAATTTCAATTATTATTATACATTGTCACCTGCACTCCATGCCACATGTTGCCACACTTGTACACCCACATGTCAAACACGTAAAATCAAACACAAATGGGGGGGGGGGGGGGGTGTAATAGGATAATGGTGGTGGACAAATATACTCTAACTATTTGAGGGCCTTCATGGAGCCAGCTAAGCACTTTTAACTCTGATTAAATAATGTCTATACAAGCGGTAACCTTTATCTGATAAAATAGTGTACCACTTTCACCCATCTCAGATCATTTAACTTGTTTGCTTATATATAGTTTCTAAATGAACAAATTGTAAAAGAGATAACTGTTCCTAAGTTGTAATACGTTTTAAAAGCATTCCACAGCATTGTACACAAGATCTGCCATCCTGACATTTATACGGAACAAACCTTTCTTCCCACTGTGATGTTATTTTCTTTTTCCTTTTTTTCTCTTTTTTTTTTTTTTTACACAAACCTTTCACTTATTGTATCTTGCTCAGTCTACATGTAAAGAAAGTAAAAATAAAGACGTCAGCTTAGTGGCTATGGGTCAACCAGGCGACAATAAACTATAGATTCACCTCCTCCGAGAATTCTACCCAAAACATTTTTTACAGATTGAATGACATGGCTTAAAGGAATATTACAATTTTTATAAAGGGAACTCTCTTAATCTTAATCAGCTTGGTATCCTGTTTTAATGGCATCACTACAAATGCCACATGCCATTATTTACATTTACTGAGAGGGAGAGAGGGAGAGAGAGGAGTTTGTGGTATTGCTGACCGACTCGCATTTAACTCCTTCATGAGACTTTTAGAATGTTTTGGGTCGTTCTGGACATTGCTGTGTTAACGCTTTTTTGCGGTGTTTGTGTTTAGCTGTCATTTTCCCTCTTTCCTATGTACTCTACCCACACAACGTATATATTGTTTGTTGGGATAAGAAGGGCTTTCTTTAGATACTATTATTTTGAGCATAGTTTATAATTTACTATAAAAATGATGGAAAATTGAAAACAACTTTTAATTGAGAAATATTTTACACATGTACAAAAGCTAATGAAGAAACTTGCTAAATAGATTCTAATATTTAATTTTTTTTAAAAAAATTTTTTTAAATAATTTGCTTAACAAGAATACACTAATTGATCACATCACTAATATTTTCATTTATTGAAAGCATATGTTTTTAATTTATATTCAAATTCACCTTTAAATGTACATGGATGCAACTACTCTAAATCTCAAATCCTGATTATATTTTAAGAATGACAGTGATGGATGGCATTTAGGCTAATTCATTTTTGAATGACTCTTTGCTAGCCTCCGAGCTATATTATTCAACTTTTTATGTTGCTGTGTTAAGTCCGGACGCTTCTAATTGAATTGACAGCTCTAAGAAAACCCTTAAGAGACGCACTTTATTGTGTTGCTGCACTAGCTATGCTTCATTAGGGCAGTAACCTTGTGGGACAGTAAGCAATTAAACAGCTATAAGAGCCCCTACGAGCTGCACTCAAGATAAGATTTGTGTAGGATCAGCAGAAAAAAGACACAACGGCAACATTCCAAAACTAATAACACAATTATTAAAATAGAGGAAATAGATCTGCCAAAAATGGCCAAATATGTACAACATGGCTTTTATATGTAATAATTTGAATATTCTGGGAAAGTCATATCCCGTGCTGTACCATTACAGGCAACCCGTACTTCTGTAGTGATAAGGTTAAATTGGAACCTTATGACCAATCATGTTTTGTTCCTCAAAGATTACAAAGTGAAACGAGTGCATAGACGTTTGGGCCATGTCTGTGAGAACGGCATGGCATGTCAGTTTGATTTTTAGTTGTAGTTTTGGGTTCAGTGGCACCAAGCTTATTGTCTCTAAGTTGTACATGTTTTTAATATATGTCAATTGCACTTATTTCACAGGGGGCTTCTATATTCAGTGAAACCAGCGAGAGGTGGTACACAGGAGGCAGTTTGGCTTCCCCAGCAGCCGTTTTCAATGCAAGGGGTGTGGTTTAAACTGCTCTGTGGGCTTTGGGGCAGGACTGTTTCTATTTCAACTGTTATAACGCTGGTAAACGTGCTACGGAGTTTTTCAAAGATGGGAGAAGACATCTCGACGTCTCGAGAGTTACAGTTTCTTTACACGATATAATGTTATTTTTGGACAGAGAACTGCCCATTTAAAATTGTCCATTCATGTTTAGCAAATCTTCTCCAAGGTATTGGCATGCTTACAGCTTACAGCCACTGGCTACAAACAGGAATGACAGTAATACAGCATGGATCCCGACTGGTTCACCTTACCACGCACCTCCCAACATACCTAGCTAGGGGGAGTTGGGAGGCATGCCTCTAGGTGGCAGAAATTCACTTTAAAAATGGTTTTCTGCTAAAAAAAAAAAAAGGCCAATCACCTTTATGCACCACCCATGGAAGAGTGGTCCCTTTGTTTCAACCTCCCCACACTTTGATGTGCAAGACTTATATATAACTCTCGGATTCCGGTGTACATGTTTGTGTTCTAGAATCCAAGGCTTTCTCTCCTATCATGACTGAGCAGTCAGCAATGAGTGTGTGCAAGTTTATTCGAGGTTATAGTACAGTATAGGTTACTGTGCAAATAATATACCACAATGGTGCCAAACTAACTTTCCCCTGAGGACAGGGTTCGTTTCAGAATCAGCTGCTAAAAAAGATTAAAAAAAAAAAGAAAAGAAACCTTACGCATTTCACCTCCGTATGACCGACTCAACTACGCAGCTGCTTTACAATTTCTATAGAAATGACTGAGTCATACACAAAGCTAGGAAGCAGGCAATGCTTAATCCTCATTTTTCCAACGAGCATTACAATTATGGAATAATCTCACGAACACCATCAAATCTTCCCCCAGTCTAAAGTCCTTTAAGAGATCTCTGTTCTGTACTAAATTTGGATGTTTGGTATTGGTAATTATTATTGTTTATACCCTATTGTAACAATGGATGTGGACTCAGGACATGCTTGGAAACGAGAGACATATCAGTGTATCCTTGCTGGTGAAATACTATATAAATACTTACCTTTTTATTGTATGCACGGAGCTGTGATTTGGTGTAGGGTTGTTTAAAGGACAACTGTCAAAAAAAATGAAGTTCAGTTTAATTGAAAGATTGCATAGCTGGAAGTGCTTTAATGAAATAATACAAATAAAGTGCCTTATTGAGCTTGCTCCACTTCTATATAGAACTATCAGGGGGCAGACAACTTTTTTCATCTGACCCAAGATTCTAGACAACATGTCTGCCCCCTGATGTAGCAATACAAGCAAAGAGGGCTCCATACGGTACTTTAATGTATACTTTCATTAACGTATTTCCATTCAAAATGCCTACACTTGATGCAATCTTTCAATTAGACAGAACTTTTTTTACTGGGATAGATGTTCAGCTAATTATAATTAAAAACATGGTGGGATGTATGCATAACCCCCAAATGCCTTGTTTCAAGTGGGAGAGTCCGAGTTTAGGACCAATCTCCTGCAGATCCAATTTTCACGTTGCGTGTGCGACACACACACTGAACCTCCTCTCCAAAGCCACACCCACCAGTATCACACCTTGCCAGTGGGGCAGGTATAAAGAGTGACTCCAGTGAGTCAACGTTCTAAAGGTTGCACACACATTCTCAGTTACCCCAACTCTTACGGTGTGCTTCATGCAGGGTATCAGTTTAGATTTTTGTAAGTCATACATTGTAAAGTGTCTATAATGATGGGCCTGGCTCCTTTTATGGTAATTGGCTAGACACAAATGGTGGACAGGGCTGTCTTTAGCCTCAATGTTCCATATTTTAAAGGTATATTTTAAGGATTTAGGAGGGGCACCTGCAGGGTCTCCCTAAGATGTAAATCTAGCTCTGTGTATAAATCCTACCACAGGTTATCTACCAATGTATAGATTTTTTTTTTCTTTAAAAATAAGAATCTGTGAGCTTGGCAATTCTTATTACAGATAATTTAATAAAAGAAGACTCCCTGCTAGCTTTGAATGTAATGGTGGAACCAGAGAGACCATCTAGCTCCGATTACAATAGGCGTTTAACCAGGAAGGGTTAATTCTCTACACACAAATACAGGGGATATACCCATGGTCCAACATCTAGGACATGAATAGTACTTTATCATAGTCTGATATAAGTCGTGCACCAATGAACGTTATGTAACAATTAGTGGAATAAACACCACTCACATTATCCAATGTATCCGTCTCGGAAGTCTTGAGCAGGGCCGGACTGGGAACAAAAACCAGCCCTGGAAAAAATTTATATACCAGCCCCATCGCATAAGATTTTTAAAGCAGCCCATAGCATAATATAATTTTTTTATTCATAGAAGGGAAAATCATGCATTTTAAAAAGCACATCTGAACAGTGTATTATTTATAGATAAGACTGATATAAAAGCCTGTCTAGGGCAATATATATACCTCCAGTATGTACACAGAGTTATATGAATTGCCCTGTGCAGAGGTATATATCAGGGCAGTGTGTGAGACATATCCTGTATCCTGTCTCTCTCTGTCCTTTCTGTGGCGTCTCTCTCTCTCTCTGTCCTTTCTGTGGCGTCTCTCTCTCTCTCTGTCCTTTCTGTGGCGTCTCTCTCTCTCTCTCTGTCCTTTCTGTGGCGTCTCTCTCTCTCTCTGTCCTTTCTGTGGCGTCTCTCTCTCTGTCCTTTCTGTGGCGTCTCTCTCTCTCTCTGTCCTTTCTGTGGCGTCTCTCTCTCTCTCTGTCCTTTCTGTGGCGTCTCTCTCTCTCTCTGTCCTTTCTGTGGCATCTCTCTCTCTCTCTGTCCTTTCTGTGGCGTCTCTCTCTCTCTCTGTCCTTTCTGTGGCGTCTCTCTCTCTCTCTGTCCTTTCTGTGGCGTCTCTCTCTCTCTCTGTCCTTTCTGTGGCGTCTCTCTCTCTCTCTGTCCTTTCTGTGGCGTCTCTCTCTCTGTCCTTTCTGTGGCGTCTCTCTCTCTGTCCTTTCTGTGGCGTCTCTCTCTCTGTCCTTTCTGTAACGTCTCTCTCTCTCTCTGTCCTTTCTGTAACGTCTCTCTCTCTCTGTCCTTTCTGTGGCGTCTCTCTCTCTCTGTCCTTTCTGTAGCGTCTCTCTCTCTCTCTGTCCTTTCTGTGGCGTCTCTCTCTCTCTCTGTCCTTTCTGTGGCGTCTCTCTCTCTCTCTGTCCTTTCTGTGGCGTCTCTCTCTCTCTCTGTCCTTTCTGTGGCGTCTCTCTCTCTCTCTCTGTCCTTTCTGTGGCGTCTCTCTCTCTCTCTCTGTCCTTTCTGTGGTGTCTCTCTCTCTCTGTCCTTTCTGTGGCGTCTTTCTCTCTCTGTCCTTTCTGTGGCGTCTTTCTCTCTCTGTCCTTTCTGTGGCGTCTCTCTCTGTCCTTTCTGTGGCGTCTCTCTCTGTCCTTTCTGTGGCGTCTCTCTCTGTCCTTTCTGTGGCGTCTCTCTCTGTCCTTTCTGTGGCGTCTCTCTCTCTGTGTGTCCTTTCTGTGGCATCTCTCTTCCCCCCTTCCCCCTTAGTGTCTTTCACCCCCTCCCCTCCCCCTGTAGTGTCTTTCACCCCTTCTCCCTGTAGTCTTTCACACCCTCCTCTCCCCCTGTAGAGTCTTTCACCCCCCCCTTCCCCCTGTAGAGTCTTTCACCCCCCCTTCCCCCTGTAGTGTCTTTTACTCCCCTTCTCCCTATAGTGTCTTTCACCCCCCCCTGTAGTGTCTTTCACCCCCCCCTGTAGTGTCTTTCACCCCCCCTGTAGTGTCTTTCACCCCCCCTGTAGTGTCTTTCACACACACCCCCGTAGTGTCTTTCACACACACCCCCGTAGTGTCTTTCACACCCCCCCTGTAGTGTCTTTTACCCCCCCTTCTCCGTGTAGTGTCTTTCACCCCCCCCCCCTGTAGTGTCTTTCTCCCCCCCCCCTGTAGTGTCTTTCACCCCCCCCCCCTGTAGTGTCTTTCACCCCCCCCCTGTAGTGTCTTTCACCCCCCCCCTGTAGTGTCTTTCACCCCCCCTGTAGTGTCTTTCTCCCCCCCCCCCTGTAGTGTCTTTCACCCCCCCCCTGTAGTGTCTTTCACCCCCCCTGTAGTGTCATTCTCCCCCCCCCTGTAGTGTCTTTCACCCCCCCCCCTGTAGTGTCTTTCACCCCCCCTGTAGTGTCATTCTCCCCCCCCCTGTAGTGTCTTTCACCCCCCCTGTAGTGTCATTCTCCCCCCCCCTGTAGTGTCTTTCACCCCCCCTGTAGTGTCATTCTCCCCCCCCCTGTAGTGTCTTTCACCCCCTCCCCTTTCCCCTGTATGTCTCACTCACCTTGGTTTCTACTTCCCATCCCGCCGCCGGAACTGCTGCTGCAGCATCCGGCGGCAGCAGGCGAACTTCTTAAAGCGGCGACGGCCGCCGAATTGCTTAAAGTGGCCCACCGCCACTTTAAGCAATTCGGCGGCCGTCGCCGCTTTAAGAAATTCGCCTGCTGCGGCCGGATGCTGCAGCAGCCGAATTCTTCAATTTTAGTGGCCGAGGCGGCCCCGGGGCAGGCGGCCCACCAGGATTTTTCCCGGTATCCCGGTGGGCCAGTCCGGCCCTGGTCTTGAGCCTTGCAACCCTGGGAATTGAACAGATTGAGTACTGAGTACCATGTCACCAGCTTTGTATCTTTATTATATGTTTTGCCAATCCTGGGCATCTGCTGCCTGCATTTTATATATTCTTTCAACCCAATTATTTGTATTTGTTTTGCTTTAAAAAAAAAAACGAACGTAGCACATTCTCGGATATAACCTAAGAACAAGCTTGTTTTATTTTAATTTTTTTTATATTTTGTTTTATTTTCTTTTGTGTGTTTTTTTTTTTTTTTCTTTCTTATTTTTTTTAATTTTCTTTTTAATGGACAGTGTCCCAAGGGAGCTCAAATGTACTGTAAATGTAATTTGCAGTTCTATACAATTATGGTCTAAATAGACTAAATCTTAAGGGAGTCTGCTGCTTAATCACTTAAAATCCAATCAGCCCAACTGTTCAGGTGTTTTTTTTTTTTTTTTTTTTATACGATGCACAACACAAGAATAGTTCAAGGCCATTGAGTACATAGCCGGTTCTTACCCGTCTTAAAAGTGCAACACTCCAAGGATCGGCATGTTGTGCGTTTCGACCTTCATCCTACAAGGATTGCTTACGGACTCCGTGAATTGTTACCATATTAAACCCTTTCGATTTTCAGTAGCCAGTGTTTTATAGGCCAGCAGATTGCCTTGGCTTTTGGGAATTCGCTGTAACATATTGAGCTTAACAGATTTATGCAGACGCGTAAAACACAAAAATTGTGTATCAGGCGGTTGGAATTTTTTTTCAGGACGCGGGGGGATTATGCTTTGCAGATGGCTGGTAAAGATAATGACATTGAGTAATTTAGCCACGGAAGGTAATCTGTTTTTGACAGAATATATTAACATTTACCCGAGGTGTACAGGTGTTTGGGTAATACTGTGCAAGTGTCTGAGAGGCTTGGAATTTGGTAAAGGTGTCAAGCCTCTGATCTTGAGAGAAGACATGAACTCATAGAGCGGCAGTGTTTGTGCGCAAATCCGGATACGTTATATACATTTTAGCTCTGTGTTGTAAAGTCAACAATGATTTGTTAATAGTAGGTGGTAGGTGGGTGTAATATCCCAAATTAGATTAAGGGATGTTGTCTTTGTTTCTTTAATTTAAAGGTACACTACCACTAACATAAGATATAACTAGATTACTTGGCATTGAAAACAAACACATATATAATACATATACCACTGTTTGCAAACATAGATTACCTGGCACCATTCGTTTATAGGGGTGTGCAGGGCAACTTGGTTGCAACTAATATGGCAACTCATTTTTAGGAACTTTAGGAGGTCCAGGGACCATTTTGGGAGCCACCAGGACCCGATTTAGACAAGGGGTGTAGGGGATGTATATATATTTTTTTATTTAATGAGGGGGAAGGGTTTTTCAATTCGAAAGCTGGACTTGGCTTGAAAAGCATTGTTTCCTTGCCCCCGCTTCATCTTGCTCCCATTCGTTTCGGCAGGCTTCTCCTCATTTTTTCAATATGGTGAGTGAATACCATTTTGCAAGGTCGAGATGAGGCATCCGAGGGCTGGTTGAGTCTGTCCTTGGTTGGAGGTCGAGATCAGATTTGAGTCTAATCAAGACTTTATACTTTGGTTGTTGCATAAGGAATCCATTTGGAAGTCCAGGAGAACTGTTTTAGTAAGTATTGCTTCTAAAACTGAAAACTTGCAACCATGCATAACTGTAGGGTGTTGCACGGATCTCACAATGGTTTTGGGCTTGATACATTTCTGTGACCTTTAAAAACCAGACAGGCCAATTCTGCATAGCTATTTTTTGGGAGCCAACAGGAAGCAGAACTTCCATAGAGTTCAATATAAAACAATCAAAAAAGTTTGGAGCCAGTTGTAGGGATTGTCGGACCCCTAGCTCCTGGGATTTACCAAGCCCTACAATAGTTCATTATAGTCTCAACTGCTTGACAGCACCTAGAGGGTCTTGGCAACTCTAACCGTTCATGGAACACCTTAAAGACGAAGGAGATAGATTGAAGAGGTCAGTGCCAGAAAAGGTACAGATCTCTGCTCCTTTGCTCTTTTGATTTGATTTGTTTTAATATTAAGTTATTTATATGGGGGTTTCTAGTCTGCATTATTAACCCCTTTTAAAGACCATGCAGGGCATGCGAGTACAGTTCTGTCCCAAGTGGTCAGCGGGCTTGCCGTGGATTACTGACCCCTTCTGACAGCACAATATGCTTAAGCGCTCCAAGGCCATCTTTGTTTTGTAACAAACTGGTCAACAAATGTGCAAGGAAAGACATTTTTAATGATGACAATGGAAGCGGATGATAAATGGCCCCCGTTTCCGTCCTGTTCTCTTGCAGCAAGGATTTTTCTCTCTTCCTCTGTGGACTCCTGTATTATTTGCTGCTTGCAGATGTACAAGGACAAGAATCCATTTTTTAAATGGTAGATTCAATTTGTGACAGTATTTCCATCTAGCCTGAGTTAAACCTGATTAGCACGTTATGAGTAATGTTTTGCTACCAGCTATCAATCAACCTCTTGTCTTGTGTTACCTAATCCCTGGCACGCCAGCCAAGGTCTGCTTAAACATCTTTCCTTTTCTTGCAGACATGGATCCTAATATCTCCATTTATTTAAAGGCATATATTCAGCCATGAGAGCCCTGCCATCATTTTTTCTTTCAGATTATGCAGATTGGTTTAAAATCAGTAACATGAGATATTTGTGCAATGGACCGAATGGTTCTTATCTGCCGACACATTCTATGTTTCCATGCCAGTTGGCTGAGCACCATGGGAAAGATGGTTCGAAACACAATGGAGTCTTAGTTGTTATCCATAGCCAGGGTTTTCACCCAGACTGTATTTTAAAAGGAGGTCAGTAAAAAAAAATCTTCAAAATCCTTTTTAAATAATATATTTTTTTGATGAAAAGATGGCAACTCTATCCATTGCTGGCTCAAGTACTGCCGCTCTGATTATTACCTTTCTCATGGTGTCTTGACATGCACATGTTGGCTGAGAATAATGAGAAATATAGTACACAATGGTTGGCATTACAGTACTCATCATTTGGAGTTGTAATAGTTAGCCTGGCAAACTATATTAATATACTCCCAGTTTTGGGATATATTTGATCCTTCCCTTCAGTTGTGTCTACGGAGCAACAAAGACACTGGAGCAATCATTGGTGGTACAACGTACATTTGTAATCGGACACACAAAAGGACATGTCTTGTTAGATCAGGATCCAGTTGCACGAGAGAATGTGTAAAGCGAATATCTTAGTGTATGGATGGAAGCGTCTGTACATATTTACAGTATATTATCTGAATGTGTCACTGCCAAGTACAGCTGAGCCCAGCTATGATGATGGGATTAGGATCCACAGACTTACGTCACGTTACTAGTGGGATGTTGATGTGATTCCCAAGCACTTTCCAATCTTACGCATTAATGCAGAACTTAAAGTGAGATTCACAGAGAGTTATAACAGGTTTACTGTATATGCATGCATGGATTGTATGTATGAAGTTTATCCGATCTGTACTTTTCATACATGCTTCACACCTTTTGTCTAACTTTCCTGTCCAGACCTGAGTGGGTAGTCTCTTTACAATGGTGGTCCAGAGATAAGAGTTCTGCATTCGATTGCTCTCTTCATCCTCTGCTAGTAACACCACAACATAGATCGAGCAAAGCCGCTAGCAGAGCGGAGGCAGATATCAAGGGGGCAGTACTTCCCTATCTGCCTGCTCTCTACATCTTCTCCAGACCTTTTCTTCCATCCAGCACCCCCAGTACACAGCTGCTACTTTGCATCACCAGGTTGATCCCCTCTCCATAATGTAACCTATAAATCTGCTGACAGTTCCATAAAATACACCAATGGATAACACTGGAAGTGAGATCTGGTCATCCAAATCTTTGTGGATGACAAACACACTGTAAAGCTTATCTTGTGATGTACTTTTTGTGCACAATTTGTTGGGTTATTCGTTGGGCTGCTTTCTTTTCTAATGTCTGTTTTCTATAGAGAAGGTCCTTGTGACCAGTACACCTAGCATACAATATTACAACCCTTTCATTAGATGTATACATTCTGATGCATAAACCATTCAATGGACAACTGTAGCAAAAAAAAAAAGAAAAAGAAATTAATTGAAAGATGACATCAAGTGTAGGAATTTTATATAAAATGCTTTAATGAAAAAATACAAATAAAGTACCTTATTGAGCCATCTTTACTCCATATAGCTCTACCAGGAGGCAGACATTTTTTTTTTAGAATCGTTTAGAATTTGTTTAGAATCTTTGGTCAGATGGGTCAGATCTTTCTTCATCTGAACCAGGGTGAGTGAAGATTTATGTTTTCCAACATAAATGACACATTCGCAGTGCTACCATCACTGCAAGGGATTCTGGGTAGGCATATTCAAAACTGGTCAATAATGATCACCTTTGGCCTCTTAACCCATTAGGAGACGCAAGAATGAAAGTTCTGTATCATGTCGCTGTCTGAAGAATCCAGCATGCTTTCTTTTGGTGCTCTACAGGCGGCAGATCAAGAATAAGACAAGGAATTTTAAAACGGCCTGTAAATGACCATTTGTGGGATGGGAGAACCATTTATCTATTAGTTGAGTGGTTTTGAGAATTCTCTCAAGTAGGGTAAGGATGGTCCTAGAGAAGGAGGGCAGTGACAATCAATAGCGTGCGTGTTAAGTACCCACTGACGGCTTCTGTAATTCAATTTTTCCTCTGAACATCTCCTACTGATTAGATAAGTGTTTAACACTATATGGCTTAAACATGAAAAATATATGGAGGCGTATTTCAGCATTCCCCTATGGAACGCGGTATTCAATATGGATGTGTATTTATTTCAGCATTCCCCTATGGAACGCGGTATTCAATATGGATGTGTATTTATTTCAGCATTCCCCTACGGCACACGGTATTCAAAATGGAGGCGTATTTATTTCAGCATTGCCCTATGGCACACGGTATTCAAAATGGAGGTGTATTTCAGCATTCCCAAATAACACACGGTATTCAATATGGAGGCGTATTTATATCAGCATTCCCCTATGGCACACGGTATTCAAAATGGAGGCGTATTTCAGCATTCCCAAATAACACACGGTATTCAATATGGAGGCGTATTTATTTCAGCATTCCCCTATGGCACACGGTATTCAATATGGAGGCATATTTATTTCAGCATTCCCCTATGGCACGCGGTATTCAATATGGAGGCGTATTTCAGCATTCCCCTATGGCACGCAGTATTCAATATGTAGGCGTATTTCAGCATTCCCCTATGGCACGCAGTATTCAATATGGAGGTGTATTTCAGCATTCCCCTATGGCATGCAGTATTCAATATGGAGGCGTATTTCAGCATTCCCCTGTGGCACGCGGTATTCAATATGGAGGCGTATTTCAGCATTCCCCTATGGCACGCAGTATTCAATATGGATGTGTATTTATTTCAGCATTCCCCTACGGCACACGGTATTCAAAATGGAGGCGTATTTATTTCAGCATTGCCCTATTGCACACGGTATTCAAAATGGAGGTGTATTTCAGCATTCCCAAATAACACACGGTATTCAATATGGAGGCGTATTTATATCAGCATTCCCCTATGGCACACGGTATTTAAAATGGAGGCGTATTTCAGCATTCCCAAATAACAAGCGGTATTCAATATGGAGGTGTATTTATTTCAGCATTCCCCTATGGCACACGGTATTCAATATGGAGGCATATTTATTTCAGCATTCCCCTATGGCACGCGGTATTCAATATGGAGGCGTATTTCAGCATTCCCCTATGGCACGCAGTATTCAATATGTAGGCGTATTTCAGCATTCCCCTATGGCACGCAGTATTCAATATGGAGGTGTATTTCAGCATTCCCCTATGGCATGCAGTATTCAATATGGAGGCGTATTTCAGCATTCCCCTGTGGCACGCGGTATACAATATGGATGCATATTTCAGCATTCCCCTATGGCACCCGGTATTCAATATGGAGGCATATTTCAGCATTCCCCTATGGCACGCAATATTCAATATGGAGGTGTATTTCAGCATTCCCCTATGGCACGCAGTATTCAATATGGAGGCGTATTTCAGCATTCCCCTGTGGCACGCGGTATACAATATGGATGCATATTTCAGCATTCCCCTATGGCACCCGGTATTCAATATGGAGGCGTATTTCAGCATTCCCCTATGGCACGCATTATTCAATATGGAGGCGTATTTCAGCATTCCCCTATGGCACGCAGTATTCCATATGGAGGCGTATTTAAGCATTCCCCTATGGCACGCAGCCGTATTTCCGCATTCCCCTATGGCACGCAGTATTCCATATGGAGGCGTATTTCAGCATTCCCCTATGGCACGCAGTATTCCATATAGAGCCGTATTTCAGCATTCCCCTATGGCACGCATGACAGTTGTAGCCTAGACTACCAGGCTGAATCTTACCATAAAATATAAACACATGGCACAGATGTAGTGGGTAGAAAAGGCCACAGCCATTTTATTTATATATATATAAATATGTCATTGCCTCCAACCTTAGAATACACAATACAATAAATACAGTATAAATATAAAATTAGGCAATGACAAACCCACATGTTCACACATATGTCATAAATGACATGAACCAATAATTAACATAATTAACCATAACTTTATTAACATAGTTAACATAACCCAGTAAACATGTCCTGAACCAACTTGCTCCCCAGGGGTCCAAGTCCATCTAATCCACTGCTAGGCAGACCTTCTGCCCAGCCCACCATCAGGTTAGGAGCCCCCCATCTTGGCTCCGGACCTCTCTCATATCCATTCGAACTATGGCTGACTCCCAATATTCCAGCCATAGACCCCCCTAAGGAGCAAGTAACCGCCAGCTGCGACAAAGTCCAATTCCTCATAACCATCCGACATGACGCTGTATCTGAAACACAGAAGACAAGCGGCAGAACACAGAAATAACAAGTACACATCTTAACCTCCTAAAATTAGGGATGGGCGGGCGGGAAATTCTGGTAGTATTCAAAATTTTCTGCTGTTAATTCACAGTGCACTGACTTATAAGCCCTTTGCTCCCCACCCCCAACTCCTCCCCTTACACTGAATCACCAATAGATGCAGCCTTGCTATTGCACAAGCTGTCAAGGCCCTCCTGCACCTAGGCGTCTCCGTGGGCTGCATGACAGTTGTAGCCTAGACTACCAGGCTGAATCTTACCATAAAATATAAACACATGGCACAGATGTAGTGGGTAGAAAAGGCCACAGCCATTTTATTTATATATATATAAATATGTCATTGCCTCCAACCTTAGAATACACAATACAATAAATACAGTATAAATATAAAATTAGGCAATGACAAACCCACATGTTCACACATATGTCATAAATGACATGAACCAATAATTAACATAATTAACCATAACTTTATTAACATAGTTAACATAACCCAGTAAACATGTCCTGAACCAACTTGCTCCCCAGGGGTCCAAGTCCATCTAATCCACTGCTAGGCAGACCTTCTGCCCAGCCCACCATCAGGTTAGGAGCCCCCCATCTTGGCTCCGGACCTCTCTCATATCCATTCGAACTATGGCTGACTCCCAGTATTCCAGCCATAGACCCCCCTAAGGAGCAAGTAACCGCCAAAGCCCTTCCGAGTGATTCCTTACTACGGAAGGGCTACCCCACCCAGCAGAAATAACGCCTTTTCCACCCCTTCCTGAATACCAAGTAAAAACACATCCCAACCCAGATCAGACAAGTGTACCCCGTCTCTGGCTATCAAGCCTGCACGATCCCTTTCCAGATTGCGGTGCCTGACCACCACCCCTTTTTGTTTGCGCACAAAAATGGACATCAGCTTGTTAATCTTTCCCCTGCTGCGCTCCATTGACCTGAAATCTCGTGCATATCGCCATTGATCTCTTGGCACCATCTCTGACCAAACAATTTTAACCTCGGGCACCAATGTCAAAATGTGGGTAACATCATTTTGCATTATTTTAACCAATTCCCTCTGCGGCACCAGCCCCAGATCGTTCCCCCCAGCGTGGATCACCACAATATTGGGACACTCTCCCAGGTCAATGAAGCATCGCAACATAGGTAAAACCCCTGCCCAGCGCATACCCCGGGCCCCGAACCACTTCACCTGAAGCAATTCGGCAGGAAAGCCCAGCCGTAGGCCCGATCGCCTAACTGCGGCCCTCCGTCTAGCCCAGAAAACGTAGGAGTGGCCAATGATCCACACCACATAGCCGGACCCTAAAACAACAAGGAGTGTAGTGGAAAGGTAGGAACAAAAGGGGGGGGGGGGTAATGCATTGCAACACCACTATCCCTTTCACAACATCCTGTGAGGCCTTACATAAGTCTTAAACCGATTGGATTCCCATCTCCCTATGCGTTTAACCACTTCATCCCCCAGACCCAAACGCGCTGCCTCCGTGGCCGCCCCAATCCTAAACGAGTGAGTGCCAAACTCTTTTTCCTGCAGACCCAACCTGGATAATGCCAACCGGAAAACCTTCAGAAATTGAAATCTAGAAAGTGACATCCCACTCCTATGTACCAGAAGAGGGACCCCCCCATGAGGTCTAACTGCCAGGTATTTTTGCACACTAGCTACCGGGCAGGCCACACTACCGGTTACCCCGTATAACACCACCCTTGCCCCCCGACCTACCTGGTCAGTTTTGGAAGCGCGTAATAACACTAGTACCTGATCCTCCGTACAGGAGACGTCACAAAACCGAAGACCCCCTGTGCTCTGGCGTGAGCCGCTAACCAGTTCGGAAATCCGGAACACCCCAAAAAACGCTAATGAAAAGGCCGCCCTGAACAGCACTGCCTCAAATTCCGAGGTGCAAATATCACCCAATACCTTGACTATATCGCTTAACATCCCCATGGATACTGGGCGGCGATGGTCTTGAGCCGCCCGTCCCCGTTTTAAACCTTTCATGGCCTGTCGAATCACAAAATGCTTTGTGATATCTGCATACCCTCGCAGTTTGAACATAAAAGCCAGAGCGGCCAACTTTGCGTTCAACTGAGCCGGGGAAGCCCCTTGTGAAGCTAACCGGAACAGAAACCAGAATAAAATGTCTATGCGATCTACCTCTGCCCCATCACCCCCTGCCCAGGTTGCCAGCTCGTCCCACTCCCGCCATACCCGATTGTAAGCAGTCCACGTGGTGGGAGCCAACGAGGATTTCACCCATCCCTGCAACACTCGGTCCCGAGATTCCACACTATCTCCGGGCATGGGTAACCCGCGGCCTCCGCCCCTGGAGCCGCCTGCCTGAATCTGTCCCACTGTAGGCGAGAAAGAGAGTCTGCGATGACGTTCTGATAGCCCGGGACATGCATAGCTCTAAACGATATGTTTAGCTCCATGCACAGCAGTACAAAGTATCTCAAAAGCTTAACCACCGCCGGGGAGGATGCCGAAATCTTATTGACCGAATAAACTACTGCCAGGTTATCCGAGTAGAATATCACCCTTCTATCCTTCATCGACCAACCCCATAGCGCTAACGCCACCACCAACGGGAATAACTCCAAGAAAGCCAGGTTGCGAATCAGCGACGATGATTTCCAAGCCTCTGGCCATGCGGCAGCGCTCCACTTTCCCCCGTAATATGCCCCAAAACCCACACTCCCTGAAGCATCAGTGTATAGCTCCAGGTCAGGTGCGGAGACCGCTGGCTTCTGAAAGAAGGCCCGGCCGTTGAATTTCCCTAAGAAAACGCTCCATACCACCAGATCTGCCTTCATAGCCCTTGACACCCGCAGGAAATGGTGACCTTCTTGTATCCCCACCGTGGCTCTGGATAGTGACCGCAGGAATATCCTGCCCGCCGGGATTATCCTGCACGCAAAATTAAGCCTCCCAATAACCGACTGAAGCTGCCGAAGGGTGACCTTCTTAGCTCGCAAAACCTCAGCTAACACCCGCCTCAGGACCACCAGCTTTTCTACCGGTAACCTGCAAACCCCCTGTACCGTGTCTATTTCCAGGCCTAGGAAACTGAGTCGGGTCGTTGGCCCCTCGGTCTTTTCCGTGGCTAGTGGAACCCCGAACGATTTTGCGACTAACTGCATGGTTTTTAGTAAGTGGACGCAATCTGATGACGTCGCCGGCCCCACGCACAAGAAATTGTCCAAGTAATGGACCAATGACCTGATCCCTGCTTCTTGCCTAACCACCCATTCCAGAAAAGTGCTGAACTTTTCGAAATATGCACACGATATAGAACAGCCCATGGGTAAGCACAAGTCCACAAAGAATTCATCCTGGAACCAGCACCCTAACAGGTGATGACAATCAGGATGCACCGGTAATAACCGAAAGGCTGCTTCTATGTCCACTTTGGCTAGTAATGCCCCAGAGCCGGCCGCTCTGACTACATCAACTGCTCTATCAAATGATGTATAGGACACCGAACACAGTTCACGGTCTATATCATCATTAACAGACGAGCCTTTCGGGTATGACAAGTGATGTATCAACCGAAATTTACCTGCCTCCTTCTTGGGAACCACACCCAAGGGGGAGACACGTAGATTAGGCAGCGGCGGGTCCGGATAGGGGCCCGCCATCCTCCCCAGGCTAACCTCCTTCCTCAGCTTCTCCCCTACCACCTCCGGAAAGGACTGCACCGACTTCAGGTTTCGTCTTGAAACTACCGGACCCTTAGGCACGAAAGGAATCCGAAACCCGCTGCCGAACCCCTCCTCCAAGAACAACGCGTCCTCCCGCTTACCGTAACGTTTTAGCCACGGCAGCATCGCGCTTCTGCTCACTGGAGAGTTCCCCTTTCGATCCCACGGCACCAGCCGCCCCTCCTGACTTCCCTTTTTTGAAGCACTTTGTGTAGCTATGATTGCCTCCGCATCCAGTGCATTCATGTCTGAAGCGGCACGAACTGCCCCATTTGCACTGGCTGTCGTTAAACAGCCAGCAGCAGCCTTTTTTTCCGGAGGCCGACGAAGAACTAGTTGTTCCCACGCCGCCCCCCCCTTGAAAGGGAGACGCTTTCTGGGCCAACATGAGTTTCAACCAGAGTGTAATATCCATCTGATCCCACCTCATTGTCGGATTGGCGGCAAGGCGTTGACGAAACTGTTCGTCATAACGCCACCACGCCAATCCCCCGTACACCCTGTACGCGTCCCAGATCCCGTCCAGATAGGAAAACAGAGCCGAGCATTTCTCAGGTGTCTTCTGACCTATGACGCTACCCAAAATACAGAAAGCTCTCAACCAATTCCCAAAGGTTTTAGGGAGCTTGCTGTAACGTTTTTTCCTCTCTTCCTCCTCCTTTTTTGCCCTGTCTTCCTTCTTTACATCATCCTTCAAGTCCACGGACTCTTCAAGGGGTAGTAAAGAAAATAGCTCCAGGTATTCCCCTTTCCATATCTTTTCCCTTGTCTCTAACTTCAAATGTGCCCCCAAGGGGCCGGAATATGACAGGTAAGAGTTGTAGACCGCCACATCCGGTACCCCTTCCCTCAGGTCGTCCGCACCCTCCTTTCCTGCCACCTCCTCTGCCACCAATCCTACTGCCTCCCCAGCGTCGCCAACTCCTGTGCTAGATGCCACCCATGCTGCAGCCGCTGACAGCGGGTCTGCCGATTTCTGGCCCCCCGCCCATGAATTTAAAAAGGCCTGCAACCCGGCCATCAAGCTTCCGTCCCCCGTGGCCCCTTCGTGGCCCTTGTGTGTCGTGTGTATGGAATCAAAACTCTCACCAGTAGTTCCTCCAGCCGTTCCCGACTTCGGATCAGAACTCCCAGCAGTGTCCTTTTCGGGAACCGCTCCACCGGCTGTCGTCCCGCTCGTCCTTAGGGTAGCCGATCTCCTTTCATCGTCGCAGGATCTCCTGGAACGGGACACAGATTTGGGGAGTGCTGTCGCAGTACGTGCTCCCCTGTCCCTATCCCTGACCTGCGGTGGAGAACCCTCTACTCTTTGACCCTTAGGAACCTTGTGCTGTCTAGACCTCCCCCCAGAGTGGGAACGGGAACTACGATGTTGAGCACGGGATGTGCGATGGGCCCTGAAACCCCTGCTACGTTCCCTGGAAGAAGAACCTGAAACGGAATTGCTGCGTGAACGGGGGCGATGACCGCTACGGGAATGCCCAGAGTAGGATCCCCTGCCAGATCTGGGCGGGGACCTACCCCTATCTCCACTGCTCCCGCTGCCGGACCCCCTGCCACCAGGGGCGTGTCGCCAGTTCTATATAACTTCTATAGGAATAACTCATCCTACCCCTAGGGGACCTACCTCTGTCCCCCACCCTTCTACCACTCCTATCTCGGGACCCAAGTCTAGGCGACCCCTTCCTATCTCCCCCCGTGGCACCATCCCCCGGGGAAACCCTCTGTCTGACTGGGGTTGGGGAGGTTTCCCTAGTTACTCGCCTTTGTGTCGCCATTCCAGACATCCTGGGCCTCTTTGGTCCTGGGGCCGGTTGCCCACGGTCCCGGCCTGGACGTGCCGTAGCCCCTCTTGCACCTGTGGAACCATCCGGCGTGGCTTCCTCCCCCTCGCCGGCCTGTACGGTAGGCCCCTTTTCCGTGTCCTTCCTCGACTCTTTGCAGGCCTCGGCAGCCTCAGCTCCGTCGCTGCTCCAGCCTGCGTCGTACAAGCCTTCCTCCGATCTTCTGCCCGGGGCTTGGTCCCCTGCGGCTCGGCCCTTCTCCATGGATCTCCCGAACTCCTGTAACACCCATAACATATCTTAGATATCCCATGCGCTGCCAGCTTCTCTTTTTCCCCTCTGCTCATCCCTCGACCATCCTTCTGCATCCTCCTAAGCCAGTTCCTGACTCCCTTTGCCTGTCCTCTTGCAGCATCCCCTGTGCACCACGCTCCTCCCCCGCTGCCATCTTCTCTCATCAGATACTTGGGGCCCGCATCACCTCACTCCACGTGCCGTCCTCTGCTCTGGGCCTGCTCCGTTTCTTGCTGACCTTTCCCCTGTCTGATGTCCTCCTCGTGGCCTGTTGCTCCTCCCACTCTATGCCCAGTCACCTGTGCTCCTACGTGTACCGGGCCTGCTCCGCTCCCCGTTGTCCGTGTAGCGCTGTCTGTCACCTTCCCTCCACGTGGCACGATGTTCCCCCGGGATCCGCTCCCTTGTCACCTGGATGAGGCCCACCGGCCTCCGATGCTCCGCCTCCTCGTTCCGTCCGCTTCCGCTAGGCCTCGATCCACCGGCAGCTCCACTCCTCTTCAGGCCTGGGGCTTGGTCCCCTGTGGCCACCGCTGTCGCCCTGGATGCCTTCCCTTTCCGTCGGCCCGTCGCTCCAGCAGCGCTTCCGAAGGCCTTCTCTCGTTCACCTTGTCGACCACGTGGCCCTCCCCGCGATGTCCTCTCTTCAGCTGGCTGCCGTCCAAGCGCAGGCGATCCGGGGCTAAGCCTCTGCGGCGGGCGGGTCCTCCTCACCGGTCGTGAAGTAGAATCTTCTCCAGGAACCAGGTGTCCAAGCTGCTCCATCGCCCATCCGGATCCCTTCTTCCTTGCAGCCTCACAGATCCCTGCCAGGAGCCTCTCCAGCGACGAATCCATCCTGAAAAAGAAGAAGGGTGGAAGCAGGGAGACAGAACAGAAGAGATCCAAAAATTCTGGTAGTATTCAAAATTTTCTGCTGTTAATTCACAGTGCACTGACTTATAAGCCCTTTGCTCCCCACCCCCAACTCCTCCCCTTACACTGAATCACCAATAGATGCAGCCTTGCTATTGCACAAGCTGTCAAGGCCCTCCTGCACCTAGGCGTCTCCGTGGGCTGCAGTATTCCAAATGGAGCCGTATTTCAGCATTCCCCTATGGCACGCAGTTTTCCATATGGAGCCGTATTTCAGCACACCCCAAAAAAAAGGAATTGCAAAGCTCGAAAAGTGAATAATAGAATTATTTGCATCCTGGAATATCACATATTCTATATTTTTCAGACATTATATAATATTGTTTCCGGCGTAGGGATATGCGCACAGATGGTATATGTATCACCCTGTAACTCACTTGTTTTTTTCTTATCTCATGTTTAAGGACTTATAAAATTATAAGAAAACCTTTTTTTTTTTATTATTTATTTTTTTGCCATCCAGTGACATAAACCATTCAAGCTGGTCCTAAAATTTGGTTTATTTACTAAATGACTAGATTGTGAATAGTGGTCACTTTGGCACATTGGCATTTAGTAAGAGTTAACGAAATAAGACAGTAATGGCACTTATGATGTCCATGATGTGAGCTTGTGTCCATTATATGAATGGTTCTTCTCTCTGGCTCTGCTGCTTGTGCCCCCCCCCCCCCCCCTTGTTCCTTTTCACCTCATTTTAAACACAGGTTAATTTATCAGATAGAGAGTTAAGACCATCGGTTGCCAGCACTGTCTGTGAACCAAGCATGACACATAATCTGCTTATCCATTGTCAGTATTGATTCTTTCACCGAGATTTGACCTGGTGCATAGCACAGCATGTGGTCTATACAAGGAATCCGCAAACACAGGTGTTTGGTCCTTTTGGACTCATTCATTTGAGCCTAATTAATGCCGATGTGCTGTGATGTTGGTGTTGTTTTAAATCAAAAACAACGGGGTTATTTTATGGTGGTTTTAGAATAAAAGGACAAGACCACTTCACAGAGCCACACACAGCGGGCATAAAGCACTTCAAAGGAATATGAGTGGACGCATTACTCAGACTTGACTGAGCAGTGCATTATGGGTAACACAGTACAGACACACACAGGGTGTCAATTCATCAAACCCAGTGAATGGTTAATGAGAATGTTTTTTATCCTGTCCTGTTGTAACATTTTACTTTTAATATATGCTTAAATAGACTCTGTCCACCTAAACCATTGTGAATATACAGAATATAAAAGTTAAATGTTACTCTGGATTTTTACATGCATCTGTGGTGTCTATATATTGCTTCATGTGCAAATCAAGCCACAGCTGAGCCCAGAGACACCACAGACACACGTAAGACAGGTTTCCTTGTACCCACCAGAAAGCAACCGTGAAAATAGGTGAAATGGGTTAGAAATGATTGATTTAGGGTTCAGGTTGGGGTCAAAAACATGGAAGCAACCATATTTGTAAACTCGGGACAAAATGTAGAAACTATTTAGACAAAGACGTTTTTAATGATTGGATTTTTGTAAATTATTTTTTAGGTCAAAGTTAGAAAAAGTGTTTTTTGATTTAATTTTTTTTTTATAGTAAATTATAAGATATGATGAACACAATGGTATCTTCCGAAAGCCCTACTTATGGTGATAAAAAAACAACATATAATTTGTGTGGGTACAGTATGTGAGAGAGAAGAAAATGACAGCTAAACACAAACACCCCAGAAATGTAAAAACAGCCCATGTCAAGCAAGGGAAAGACAAGGTCAAAAGGTCATGTCACTAAGGGGTTAATCCTTTGTATACAGTTTTATATCCGGTAATTGTGGGTAGAATAGTCGGCTCTATGCAAGTGTCAAGTTTGTCCAAAAATTACTTTATTCCTACATGTATTTATTTTTTTAAATGTTTTATAAATGGGATTTCTCCAAACTTCAGATAAGTTTAAAAAAAAAAAACTTCTGAACCTTTCTTAAACTATTATTATTTATTTATTATTTATTAATACTTGGACGGCTTCAAATTTGAGAAACATGATAGAAATATTGTAAGAGTCTGTTAGCAAGCTAAAACTTTAAAGGCCACCGATGCCTGGAACAGAGTATTGATTATGTGATGCATTTTTCGTGTTATACAGTAACAGAATAAAATTTCATTACACCCTTCGGAGCCATAATATCTAAGAAGCCACAGCAGCTGATAGAAATGAAATTAAGCCCAGCTCTGGTAATAAAATGCACCTTAGTAATAGGATATCAAAAGGTTTCAATGGTTAAGGACCTTCAATTAAAAGAACAGCTTCCTTAAAGGACAAACATGGTTTAAGGGGAGAGCCTCTTGTAGTTTGCAGGTGTGTGACCTTTCAAATGTATTTTTTTTTTTTTTTTACCTTCAAGCAAATAACAAAGGCAAAAAAAAAAAAGTATAAGGAGATTGAAAAACTTGCTTTGATTCTCGTAATGGTTTATAGATTTTTCCTGCAGGGTTGAAAGTCAATTTGTATGATTTTCTGTTTCTGAGACAGTTGTTAAAATCGATGAATAGTATTTTTTTTTTTTAGAGTTATTTCTAATAAACGGGCAGATTTAAAACCCGGCTCTGTTTTTAAAAAGAGAAAAGAAAAAAAAAAAAAAAGCTTGTTTGTACGTGCTTCCCATCTCCCATCTGACTATGAGAAATTAAACTGAAACTATTGGCCAGAGGAGGGCTAGAGCAGTGCTTCCTAAAGCTGTCCTCAAAGACCCCCAAGGATTCCGGGATTACCCTGTTGTGTTTGAAAAAAGGAGAAGTATAACACCTGGTGTGGTTACATATGCTTATTTAAACACATGTGGGTCATTTCTAAATCCTGGACCATTGGGTGTCCTTGTATCTGTAGTAATGTATATATTCGGAATGCAGGGAAGCTAAGAAGGAAAATAATGGGTGTAGTGCAAGGAACACGTACTAAGCCAGAAATTAAGCAGAAAAAAAATATATATTACATATTAAACGTGTATGCACCCCTTCCAGTCCTGAAACTGTGGTACCAGCTGTGTGCGCACATAGCACGCACAGCAATCGGTCGCTGCACAATGTATTTCTTGTGCTAATTATTATAACCCCTGGTGTGGTTCCGTAAGCGCTAGGGAACCACACTATGTTATACATATTCTTATTTAAACACATATAGGTTACATCTCTAAATCCTGGAGCGATTTTGGGTCCTTGGGGACAGGTTTAAGAAGCACTGCTCTGGATAAATGTTAAGAATATCGGGAACTTCTGCAAAATCTGGATCAAGGGATATAAGTGGGTACAGTTAGGGAACTAGTTTTTCTATGACTGTTGCCTCTCATAGCTACACACGGACTTTAATAGTTTAATGTCACCATTGCATGACTAGTGTACTACAAAGTTCATTCCTGTTAAATGTTTAAACCCACTTGACCACCCCCTTCATTTTACATTCTTCATATATCTCTGAAATAAAGACAAGACACGTGACATCTTTTGGATAAACATGGCCACAGCGTTTATTTAAAATAATTGAATAAAATAGAAATACTTTATTAAATAATACCATATTTATTAACAAACTGGTTACAATAACATATAAAAAAACTTAGCAACTGAAACAATTATTCAAATCCCCATCAAACCGTGGATCTGTATACACAAGACCAATAGTTCACATACCACCAGCCGCAGTTCACCATCACGGTGGGCGTAACCAACCGGGACCCAGATAACAATGATTACATTTAAAGACCACCATTTTCCTAGCCTTATGTGGGACTTATACCAACCCCCGGGACCAAACTTCAGATCTCACAGTATAAAAACCATCCAGCACTCCATGGCACCCATCGCGCCTACCAACCAGAGTCAGCAAAAATTAGGGCGGGCGTGCAGGAAAGTTGTCAGGCAGCCCACGCGCTTATGATTGCATGCTAACTCCGGGGCTTTCTTGAGAAAGTCTGTTGAATGATTTGACAAAGTTCCAGTAGAATATACTCCAGATAGTTAGTAAATTTATAGATCATGAGATATATGAAAAGAGAAGTTAGTGTACATATTGTGGCTCTGTTGAAACAGCGGCACAAGGAATCGCTTGCATAGCGCCCGATTGCTCTGCATGCTATGTGCATGTGAAGCTGGTTCCGCAGTGTTTTTTTTTTTTGCCTGCTTCCTGGCTCTGTACTTGATCCTTCAACAATTTTTCTTTCTTAGATTTCACCTACATTAATAATGTATCCCACTATTAGCTTTGCCCATCCATAAAGATAGTGAAGCCTAACCTGTATTTGCTCTTCGACAAGAGAATTCTAGGTTGGAAACTGACTTTGGACCTTTGTGAAACACTAGCTTTACGAAGATTACATTTGTTTCCTGCAATGGTTTATACATATTTTTTTATAACAGGACTTTGAATAAATATTCAAAGGATTGTGGTCCTGAGTCCTGCTGTCCCACTGAGCGCTACCTCTGTCCCGAAAAGCAGGACAGAGGTAGGGCGTGGTAACTCAACCTTTCACAGCGTCACCTGCTGCCTAGAGGGCTATTTACAGCTAAAATGTAAAAAAAAAAAAAAAACTTGGGATATCTGTCTTGGAAAAATGGGTGGAAATAGGAAAATGTGTCAGACACAAGTAAGACAAAAAAACAACAACACCGGTTTGAAGTTCTGCCATTTAAACCCCCTCCCCCATGCCCCCCCCCAAAAAAAAAAGTACAGCCAAACTCCATGTTGGCCTTAATGCAGTATAGAAGTGATACAAATGTATTTTTAAAATGATTTCAAATTGAGCGTATTTAGTCTGCGCTGAAGTCTACAACATTGGTGATGCATTGAAGCATGAATATGATTTTAATATAAAGATTTAAAGAGTTTTTTTTATTTATTTTTTTATTTGTAGAATGTTCTGAATCCCAGTGAGTTGAGTGAATTGATTCTGGTGTTGATATAACGGCAAGCCTCATTCTTGACTTAAGGATCAATGCTTTGCATAGTTTTTAAAGCTGAAATGTGGAACATAATGGGTTCTCTGTTGTTATTGAATTGTTTTACTTTCTGGTATAGCCGATGCACGAATGGCTCTTACTGTAATGATCTAAAACATCTTTTTGCTCGGCTTCTGTGTTTATCTAGCTTGATATTATGCCTTTGTACGTGTCTGCACTGCCAACTAGCAGCAATTCACGGAAGACGGTCTCTGGAAGAGGATAGATCATTCTGACAGTGGAACATGACGGAAAGAAATATTTCACAATCTTTTCGCAGATTGCTGATAAATGAGTCCGATCTTTCACCAGATCCCAAAACCAGAGAAGCTGCTTGGAAAAATGTACTGGACACTGCTTCCGAGGGGGGAAAAAAAAGGGTCAGACATAGTTACCAACATCCTGGGACTGGGAAGCGCTATTGGCTGAGCCACACATGGGCGGAGTCACGTGACCCGTGAGATGGAGCGCTAGCCTCTATGTTACATAGAGCTCATTTCTTGTCATTATGGGTTTTTTTGTTCATGAAAGAGGGAATTGAAAAGGGAATTGCAATCTCAAGGCCAAAGTAGTAGCTAGGTTGGAAAACGTCTCCAATTCAGTTAAATGAAATTTGGTTTTAAGTTTGAAATTCACTTGTGAATTCCCTGCAGTTCACTATTTCTTGAATAAAGTAGGTGTATGTATTTGTTTTTTTTATTTTAGTAGGTCTATGCATAGGTGGAATTAAAGCTGGAACAGACCTGAATTTAACGAGACAAGACCTCGAAAAACAACAAGAACAAAAGATCATGAGAGGAAAGTGCTTGTTTGAGCTCACGTTTATATATATTTATTATATATCCACGCCGAAAAGAAAGGAATAGTGAAACGAATAACAAATATTAGGCCCAAAGCTGCAAGTTTGGAAACCAATCTCTGACTTTCCAACTTGATTATTTAATGACTGATTTTTGCCTTTGGATTTTATTCACAAAAACAAAATGAACTATGATGAATTAACAGGGGAACTGACAGAAGACTGGGAATTAATAGCCAAGCTGGAAGCTTCCTCCCTACCTGTCTGTATTTCCAATGATTGCTATTAATGCCTGAAGTTTGCTATTAATGCCTGAAGTTTGCTATTAATGCCTAGGGTTGCCACCCAGCCGGTATTTTACCGGCAGGCCGGTAAAAATATGGCTTGCTGCCAATGTTAAGTCTATGGAGGCAGTAGCAAGGCCGGTATTTTTTTGTGGAAAAGGTGGCAACCCTATTAATGCCTGAAGTTTGCTATTAATGCCTGAAGTTTACTATTAATGCCTGAAGTTTGCTATTAATGCCTGAAGTTTGCTATTAATGCCTGAAGTTTACTATTAATGCCTGAAGTTTGCTATTAATGCCTGATGATTGCTATTAATGCCTGAAGTTTGCTATTAATGCCCGAAGTTTGCTATTAATGCCTGAAGTTTGCTATTAATGCCTGATGTTAGCTATTAATGCCTGAAGTTTGCTATTAATGCCTGAAGTTTGCTATTAATGCCTGAAGTTTGCTATTAATGCCTGATGTTAGCTATTAATGCCTGAAGTTTGCTATTAATGCCTGAAGTTTGCTATTAATGCCCGAAGTTTGCTATTAATGCCTGAAGTTTTCTATTCAGGCCTGAAGTTTGCTATTAATGCCTAGGGTTGCCACCCAGCCGGTATTTTACCGGCAGGCCGGTAAAAATATGGCTTGCTGCCAATGTTAAGTCTATGGAGGCAGTAGCAAGGCCGGTATTTTTTTGTGGAAAAGGTGGCAACCCTATTAATGCCTGAAGTTTGCTATTAATGCCTGATGATTGCTATTAATGCCTGAAGTTTGCTATTAATGCCCGAAGTTTGCTATTAATGCCTGAAGTTTGCTATTAATGCCTGATGTTAGCTATTAATGCCTGAAGTTTGCTATTAATGCCTGAAGTTTACTATTAATGCCTGAAGTTTGCTATTAATGCCTGAAGTTTGCTATTAATGCCTGAAGTTTACTATTAATGCCTGAAGTTTACTATTAATGCCTGAAGTTTGCTATTAATGCCTGATGATTGCTATTAATGCCTGAAGTTTGCTATTAATGCCTGAAGTTAGCTATTAATGACTGATGATTGCTATTAATGCCTGAAGTTTGCTATTAATGCCTGAAGTTTGCTATTAATGCCTGAAGTTTACTATTAATGCCTGAAGTTTGATATTCAGGCCTGATGTTGACAATTAATGCCTGATGTTTGCTATTAATGCCTGAAGTTTGCTATTAATGCCTGATGTTTGCTATTAATGCCTGATGTTAGCTATTAATGCCTGAAGTTTGATATTCAGGCCTGATGTTGACAATTAATGCCTGATGTTAGCTATTAATGCCTGATGTTAGCTATTAATGCCTGATGTTTGCTATTAATGCCTGAAGTTTGCTATTAATGCCTGATGTTTGCTATTAATGCCTGATGTTAGCTATTAATGCCTGAAGTTTGATATTCAGGCCTGATGTTGACAATTAATGCCTGATGTTTGCTATTAATGCCTGATGTTTGCTGTGCCCATGTCGGTTCACTATTTATTGAATAGACCTCAGCTTGTTCCTGAGCAGGTTGGAATGTGTTTAATATTTCAATCAATAAAGGAAACTAAACACTGTAATATATATTTGACAGTTGTGAATTCCTTATTGATTGTTTTTTGGTTTTTTAAAATCCAGCATTAGCACTTTAGATAAACCCTGTAAAAAAAGGAAAACAGACTTGTGATTGCTTCTACATCAATCCTTTACCATACCCATGCAGACTCTGTCTAATATAGATGGATATTATCTCTCTCTCTAAGTTAGAAGCCCCCGTTAGAAATAAAATGTAGTTGTCCTTTCAGTTAATAACGTACCTGTGATTGTTCTACTTCCAGGCCTGCCAGAATCCTGGTGCTGGGTACCACTGGGATGTGGTGGAGCGAGGGGGGTGGGGTTATGTGACAACAGAGCTCGTTGGGACTCGTGAATCTAATTCTGTGTTCCCAGTGGTGTACCTTGGGTTTGTGCTGTCCTAGGCAGACACACCCTATCTACATTGCACACCTACAACATGCCCCATAACTCACGTTGAACACCCAGGGCATACCCCATCACCCCCATTACATGCCCCCATCACCCCCATTACATGCCCCCATCACCCCCATTACATGCCCCCATCACCCCATTACATATCCCATCACCCCCATTACATACCCCATCACCCCCTTTACATGTCTCCATCACCCTCATAACATGCCCCCATCACCCCCATTACATGTCTCCATCACCCCCATTACATGTCTCCATCACCCCCATTACATGTCTCCATCACCCCCATTAGATGCCTCCATCACCCACATTACATGTCTCCATCACCCCCATTACATGTCTCCATCACCCCCATTAGATGCCTCCATCACCCCCATTAGATGCCTCCATCACCCCCATTATGTCTCCATCACCCTCATTAAATGTCTCCATCACCACCATTACATGTCTCCATCACCACCATTACATGCCCCATCATCCCATTACATGTCTCCATCACCCCATTACTTGGCTTCATCACCCCATTACATGCCCCCATAACCCCATTACATGCCTCCATCACCACCATTACATGCCCCATCATCCCATTACATGTCTCCATCACCCCATTACTTGGCTTCATCACCCCATTACATGCCCCCATAACCCCATTACATGCCACCATCACCCCATTACATGTCCCCATAACCCCATTACATGCCTCCATAACCCCCATTGTATGCCTTCATCACCCCCATTACATGCCTCCAACACCCCCATTACATGCCTCCATCACCCCATTACATGCCTCCATCACCCCATTACATGCCTCCATCACCCCATTACATCACCCCCATCACCCCATTACATCACACCCATCACCCCATGATATGCCACCATCATCCCATTATATGCCCCCATCACCCCATTACTTGACCCCCATCACCCCATCACATGCCTCCATCACCCCCATTGCATGCTTCATCACCCCCATTACATGCCCCCTTCGTCCCAGGACTTACCTTGGTCCCTGGTGACTAATGGCAGACAGCATGGTGTCCTACCATGCTGCCTGTTCGGCTCCCCGCGCAGTGTGTGCAGATAGGTCACGTGACCCGGCATGTGTCTGACGGCAGAACGCCAGGTCACGTGACCTGTCAGCACTTCCCCCTTTCTACTGCACATTCTCTGTGCTGCCTGTGTGGCTCCCTGTGCTTTTTCTTAAAGGGGTAGCTTTTTTATTTTTATTTAAATTGTGCCTCCTTACAAAGGCAGACAAGGCAAGTGCCGCCCTAGGCACTTGCCTTGTTTGCCAAGTGCTAAATACAGCTCTGTGTGTTCCTGATCACATTCCCTGCTGTCTAGGACAATGGAGAATGCCTATTGCTCATGTGCAGCACTGTGCACAGTAGTGCTATTGTCCTCAGCTGCCAGCTTCAGTTGGACAATGAGGACACAATAGCACCGACACTCACCTCCCCAGACCACATTCCCCTGCATGCCGAGGGGGCAACGTACCATACATATTCTTATTTACACAGCTGGGTAATCCCTAAATCCTAGGCCATTTGAGGCACAATTACACCATTATTTACCTATTAGACAGCTTGTCTCACAGACAAACGTAGTTAAAGTGCAATGTCACGTGTGCACAGTGAAACACGCAGGGCAGAGATTGCAGCCAGGCCCGGATGGCCCCAAATCGGAAAGGGACAAGACACCCAAAAAAAATAACTTTGACTGTGGGCAAAACACAGCAAACATCTTGCACCTCACGTCACTGCCTGAGATTAAGGACAGTCAAGAGCATATGGAGTGACGTACTGGGTGCAGAGAGTAATGGAAGGGTTCCATAGCAGTGCTGTGTCCTGGGTGTGATGACACATTGATCAAAGCAGGCCTTATAAATCAGCCATGTCCCAGTGCTCCTGGTGTCTATTAAAACATGATATGTGAGATACACAAATCTCCATCGGATCTGCTCTGCTGGCTGGATTTCTTAGCTTGACTGTGCATTAAGCTTGTAAGTAAACAGACTGCTTGTGAGCGATATGGACAGTAATAGCTGGAAGGGAATGCGGCACGAAAGGAGAAACATCTCCCCGGCACAATGTATTAGTAACTGATGCTCTTGGGATTTCTTGCAGATCAGAGAGAGCTCTTCACAGGCAAACAGCAGGGGTTACATGGAAAGAGCAATCCTGGGACAATCGGCAGGGATATTCCATTGTATGCTCCCCAGCACTGAATACGCTGCTTCTGGGACATAAATAGGCGGAAATAAAATGGGGCGGAGTTATGTGATGTCACATGGCGTTGCCCGATCTTGCATTACGGATAACCGGTGCCTGGTGCTCATTGACACACATTAAGTGTGTGTGTCTAAGACAGTTTAAACACAATGCACTGAGCAGTATTTATGCCTGGACAGACCCGAGTTTGACGGGACAGGATCCAAAACAGCACTGTTTCAGCAAATCCGGGACAGTTGGCAACTGTGCCATTGGTTTCCATGGTGACTAAGGACTCCGCCCTGGACATTGGTCTTTAAATGGAACCTCTGATGTTTTAGATATATTAATGAACTAATAATTATTAATGAATTTATCTGCCACTGTTATCGCTTTGAGTGCGTGAGAGCTATGTTTCAATAGTATTCCTCAATTGATCTTTAAAGGGCCAGTTCCCCCTAGATCATATTCAGTGTGTTGTACCTGTGTCTGATATATGCAAAATGAATGTTTTTTTTTTATTTTTTTTTTAAACAATGTACAGTGCTCCTTTTGTTTTACATTATACATCATTTTGTCGGGACCTCTAAATTCCAATGAGGAGGGTGTGGTAAAATAGGGCAGGACTGTTGCTATAGTAACAGCAATAAAACTATTGCACTTTACACGAATTGAGGGGGCCGGGGGGGGGTGAAACAACGAGGCAGATTTGTTTTTTCACTTTTAGTTTACATGATCCAGTCGTTATCTACAAAAAGAAAGTTCAGGTCAGTAGGTGGTCCTGCTCCTTTAAAGATGGGGTCTTCTTTGGGTTTCAAATAATTTGGGTGATTTAAATCCATTATCTGCTTAGGTGCTGGGTGGGGACCCTCTAAGGAGTGAATAGAGAGGGTAATGCGATGCAATGAGAGAGGGGGGCTTAGTACATCGCTGGCACCACGTGGAAAGTTAATATGACCACAAGAAGTTTCATTAATGCAGAGCCGGGACTCACTAATGTCAAAGAGATCTGTCACTGACAGTGATCCTGTCACTGCAACAGACAGGATTAATTAGACCTTGAGCACTGTAATAAAGGAAGCATTGTATACGGCACCAAACTGACATCGCAAGCAGGGAAACCTCCATTTATATCCACCCCTCCTGTCACAAAATGCATTTATATGTTGGATTTGAAAACAATTCACCATTCTCCTGTAGTTTTACACTGAAAATGATTTCACTGGGCCCCTATATTCATCCAATTATGGGGGCTTGGACCGTTTTTGCTGTCTGGTGCCCAAATACATCTTCCAAATACCAATGCATATTAAAAAATTATTTTTGGCTGCAGGAACCAATGAGAATAATTTCATTGAAATGAATGGAATTTGCTGTCTCACTAGTGATGTCATCAGACAATGTGTTGCACTGTTAAGAGATCCTACAGTGTACAAGAGCAAGGTCACTCGGGGTCCACATAATTTATTAAATTGGAAAAGCACAGGAAGTGACTAAATTAAACAACACTTTATATCCTCGATGTCTATATAATCAATGCTGCCACACCTGCAGTAAACATGCAGAGTAATCACTGGGAGAGGGCTTGAGTCAAATAAGCGAGAAGAAGAGATGTAAGAGAATAGTCTGAGAATGTGCAAAGATCAATGAAAAGTTGAACGGCATGTACACTGTTTTGGGTTTACTCTCCCTTTAAAAGCAATACATAATTTGCTATATATCAGTGATGGCTAACCTTGGCACTGCATATATTTGAGCACTGCATAGCCCCAAGGCTGAATGACAATTGTGGGATGTGTAGTTTCCAAGCACCTACAGTGCCAAGGTTAGCCCTCCCTGCTCTAAATCTGATTACATAGTTCAGTGACTGCATAATGTATCTACTAATCACTGGATAATGTTACAGTCAGTGATTATTTATTATTGGAGCCAGGATCATCTTAATAGGTCCTTGGGGCAGCAGACGCTATGCAGTTAGAGCAGTCAACCAGTGACATTGTTATTCATTACCTCTAGATACCTCCTGGTCCGGAACACATTCCCATTAACGGGTTGAACCTTCTCTGTATCATCACTTGCTAAACCTTGACCCAGGACTGACATTGTCTGGTGGCTGTTGTGCTTGCTGTACAGGTGATGCACTTCCAGGCTTGTTGTGTAAAACGATATGATAAGTCAGAATATCGGATATGATGAAAGAATGAATTGCAGAGAACTGAGTTGCAGAATTGGGAAAGCTCTCAGGGCAACAGAGTGGGATAATTTTTACAATTCAGCTACTTTGGCCTTAAGGGGACTGTCTGGTGCATGTTACTGTACTTTCAAAATACTTCAACGTACATTTTGCATTGCTTAAAATCTAAAAATCTTACAGCTTGATGAAATTGTGACATTACAGCAGTTTGCAAGAAACCAGGACTGCCCTCACTAGCTGAGGAAAAACAATTTCCTTTTTTTTTTCTCCTGCTGGAACCAATGAGAATAATTTCATACAAATGAATGGGATTTCATGTCTCTCCAGTTATGTCATCAGACAATGTGTTGCACTGTTTAGAGACCCTACTGTGTACAAGAGCAAGTTTTTCACACAATGCTTTTTTTTCCAGCAGCACAGGAAGTGACTAAACTTTATAACCTCAGTGTCTATAAAAACAGTGCTGCCGCACCTGCAGTAAACATGCAGAGTAATTACCGGGGGAGGGCTTGAGTCAAATATATATAAAAAAAAAAATGTGATTTATACAGAATGTTAGCATGAAATCACATTGGGAAAAAAAATCCTGTGCACTATACAAGCAGTGATCTTCATCTTGCCCCAAAGTGAGTTTGGGGACTAGGCTGTCCCTTTAAGTTTGACATCTCCTTGCAATTCTCTCTTAACTGAGCAGACCTTTCTGTCTGAAATGTTTATCAAAAAAATCTATGCAGAATTTTTGGTCTGTTTTTCCTTCCAGGCTTGTAACCTGCAGTAATAGAAGTATAACCTTGGATCCATAACTGTTAAACTGATGTTTTACGCATCTAATAAATACCCTTTGTTGATTTTAGTTTCCCTACCCACCTTAAATGTCCTCTGGAGTCTTGCATATTACCTGCAGTCATCTCACTACCAATCTTGGGTATACATTTTAATATGTTTTCCAGAGTTACAGTATTGGTTGGAAGTCCCAATCCTCAGCTCCATATAATTGTTGCGTTCTGTATTATATATATCCCTCGTGGGCTTCAAAGAATTGTCAGTAAAAGATAAGACAAACATATTTCTAACTAGGACAATTTCCGTACAAGATTGCTCAGTGTTCTTTCTGAGGTACAGCAAGACTTGGTAAGTCGATAAGTGCATAGATATTCAATCTTATTATTTTATTATTATTTTTTTTAAATCTACAACTTTTCCAGAAGTAGTATAAACAAAACGATTATGTTAAAAGCTGCAAACTTTTTTTCTTTTTACATTTGGTATACGATTTCTTAAAGGGACACTGAAATCTCATAGAAGAAGCATATGTTAAAATCCCAAGTATCCCTTCTCCTTAGTCAATCCAAAGGGCAGAGGCATTGCTTGGTCTCCAAAAGATCCGGGGCTGGAGCCCATGTCAGACTTGATAGAAGTGGAGTAAATAAGCTTGCATGCTTAGGTGGCATATAGATAGATATATATGATTCTAATGAATAATAGGTATATGGGTATATATCAGGGCCCAACAAATCCCAGGCGCCAGGTCGCCATGGTGACTAGAAAATTAGATCTGACGCATGGGTATTGTTATCCACGCATGGAAGACTTGCTACTAGGATATATATTTTTTTAATGCAGTGGAGCGCGAGGGAGCACCACACGATAGTGTCTGAGCACCGGATGTGCTCAGCAGGGCTAGAAACGAAGATGGTCTGTGCTTGTATGAGACACACCCCACTGTCAGACACACATAACAAGCATGCTGTCTCACACAGACCAAGCACACTGTATCACACAGACACACATAACAAGCAAACTGTATCACACAGACCAAGCATGCTGTCTCACACAGACACACAGACCAAGCACACTGTCTCACACAGACCAAGCACGCTGTCTCACACAGACACACAGACACCAAGCATGCTGTGTCACACAGACACACAGACACCAAGCACACTGTGTCACACAAACAAGCACTCACCAGGGTAGGTCAAAGCCATTGTTCTACCGAGATCAAGAATGGAAAGGCTGCCTCCTCTCCCCCATTCATGCGCATACATAATCACACATAGTCATGCATGCACATACATAAAACACAGTGTCAGATAATCCCACACAAATACAGTAAAACACACACAAGCCAGCAGTTTTTCAGAATTTAATATTTAAGAAATAAATCACTATATAATTTAAAATAATAAAAATAAAATGAGTGATCCAACCACCAATACTGTGTGTATAAAGAGAGGGTTATATACACTCCCAGTTAATGTATAGCTGCTAGTGCTGCAACATAGAATCCCTGCTTAAAAGGAGGACCTGTAAGAGAATTTAAAAAGAAGAAACTCCACACAGAACTTAAAGATAGGCAATTTCTAATGTGCATAAAATAATTGAATACATATATATTTAAAAAAAGAAAAAATATATATACACAAATACACAACAAATACAATTACATAAACATTTGTTCTCTGGCATACATTTACTAGTAAATGCATAGATTAACCAACAGAGTATCAAAATGAATAGATATCTAAAATATCCAAAATAAAGACCACCAAAATAGCTGATAAAAATTCAAATAGGTAAAATACCTTACCGGGTAACTGCATGGGCCTGCTGGGGGCGGTCTGGCCACGGGCCCCAGCACTAGCTGTCACCACCTACTCCAGGGAAATGTTGCACATGCCCTCTCTCAGTGTCTCTCTTCCTTCCTAAGTCTGGATCTCTCCTCTTCCTTCCCTATCTTCGTTTTCCCATGTCAGTCTCTCTAATCCTCTTCCTTTCCATGTCTGTTTCTCTCATATCCCTTCCCATGTCTGTCTCTTTCCTTTCCCATGTCTATCTCTTTTCCTTCCCATGTCTGTCTCTTTCCTTTCCCATGTCTATCTCTTTTCCTTCCCATGTCTGTCTCTTTCCTTTCCCATGTCTATCTCTTTTCCTTCCCATGTCTGTCTAATCTCCCTTCACATTTATGTCTCTTTTCCTTCCCATGTCTGTCTCATCTCCCTTCCCATGCATGTCTCTCTCCTCTACCGCCTAGAAGTGTCTGTTTGTGTACCTCTATCTCTACTCATGTATGCCTCTCCTCCCCTCACATCTGTCTCTCTCCTCTTCGCCCATGTCTATCTATCTTTTCTTTCCCATATATGTCTTCTCTTCCTCCTCCCTGTCTCCTCTCCCCCAACCTGTTGTCTTTTCTCTCTCCCCCACCCTGTTGTCTCTTATTTCCCCCAACCTCTTTCATCTTATTTCCCCCCAACCTCTTTCATCTTATTTCCCCCCAGCCTCTTTCATCTTATTTCCCCCCAACCTCTTGTCTCTTATTTCCCCCCAGCCTATTTCATCTTATTTCCCCCAACCTCTTGTCTCTTATTTCCCCCCAACCTCTTTCATCTTATTTCCCCCCCAACCTCTTTCATCTTATTTCCCCCCCAACCTCTTTCATCTTATTTCCCCCAACCTCTTGTCTCTTATTTCCCCCCAACCTCTTTCATCTTATTTCCCCCCAACCTCTTTCATCTTATTTCCCCCCAACCTCTTTCATCTTATTTCCCCCAACCTCTTTCATCTTATTTCCCCCCAGCCTCTTTCATCTTATTTCCCCCCAGCCTCTTTCATCTTATTTCCCCCCAACCTCTTTCATCTTATTTCCCCCCAACCTATTTCATCTTATTTCCCCCCAACCTCTTGTCTCTTATTTCCCCCAGCCTCTTTCATCTTATTTCCCCCCAACCTCTTTCATCTTATTTCCCCCCAACCTCTTTCATCTTATTTCCCCCCAACCTCTTTCATCTTATTTCCCCCCAGCCTCTTTCATCTTATTTCCCCCCAACCTCTTTCATCTTATTTCCCCCAGCCTCTTTCATATTATTTCCCCCCAACCTCTTGTCTCTTATTTCCCCCCTAACCTCTTTCATCTTATTTCCCCCAACCTCTTTCATCTTATTCCCCCCCCAACCTATTTCATCTTATTTCCCCCCAACCTCTTGTCTCTTATTTCCCCCAGCCTCTTTCATCTTATTTCCCCAGCCTCTTTCATCTTATTTCCCCCCAACCTATTTCATCTTATTTCCCCCAACCTCTTTCATCTTATTCCCCCCCCAACCTATTTCATCTTATTTCCCCCCCCCCAACCTATTTCATCTTATTTCCCCCAACCTCTTTCATCTTATTTCCCCCCCCAACCTATTTCATCTTATTTCCCCCCAACCTCTTTCATCTTATTTCCCCCAACCTCTTGTCTCTTATTTCCCCCAACCTCTTTCATCTTATTTCCCCCCAACCTCTTTCATCTTATTTCCCCCCAACCTCTTTCATCTTATTTCCCCCAACCTCTTTCATCTTATTTCCCCCCAACCTCTTTCATCTTATTTCCCCCAGCCTCTTTCATCTTATCTCCCCAACCTCTTTCATCTTATTTCCCCCCAACCTCTTTCATCTTATTTCCCCCCAACCTCTTTCATCTTATTTCCCCCCAACCTATTGTCTCTTATTTCCCCCAGCCTCTTTCATCTTATTTCCCCCCAACCTCTTGTCTCTTATTTCCCCCAGCCTCTTTCATCTTATTTCCCCCCAACCTCTTTCATCTTATTTGCCCCAACCTCTTTCATCTTATTTCCCCCCAACCTCTTTCATCTTATTTGCCCCCAGCCTCTTTCATCTTATTTCCCCCCAACCACTTTCATCTTATTTGCCCCCAGCCTTTTTCATCTTATTTCCCCCAGCCTCTTTCATTTTATTTCCCCCCAACCTCTTTCATCTTATTTCCCCCCCCAACCTATTTCATCTTATTTCCCCCCAACCTCTTGTCTCTTATTTCCCCCCAACCTCTTGTCTCTTATTTCCCCCCAACCTCTTGTCTCTTATTTCCCCCCAACCTCTTGTCTCTTATTTCCCCCAGCCTCTTTCATCTTATTTCCCCCCAACCTCTTGTCTCTTATTTCCCCCCAACCTCTTTCATCTTATTTCCCCCCAGCCTCTTTCATCTTATTTCCCCCCAGCCTCTTTCATCTTATTTCCCCCCAACCTATTTCATCTTATTTCCCCCCAACCTCTTTCATCTTATTTCCCCCTAACCTCTTTCATCTTATTTCCCCCCAACCTCTTTCATCTTATTTCCCCCCCAACCTATTTCATCTTATTTCCCCCCCCAACCTATTTCATCTTATTTCCCCCCCCAACCTATTTCATCTTATTTCCCCCCCCAACCTCTTTCATCTTATTTCCCCCCCAACCTCTTTCATCTTATTTCCCCCAACCTCTTTCATCTTATTTCCCCAACCTCTTTCATCTTATTTCCCCCCAACCTATTGTCTCTTATGTCCCCCCAACCTCTTGTCTCTTATTTCCCCCCAACCTCTTGTCTCTTATTTCCCCCAGCCTCTTTCATCTTATTTCCCCCCAACCTCTTTCATCTTATTTCCCCCCAACCTCTTTCATCTTATTTCCCCCCAACCTCTTTCATCTTATTTCCCCCCAGCCTCTTTCATCTTATTTCCCCCCAACCTCTTTCATCTTATTTCCCCCAGCC
>CM069863.1:180840753-180958253 GCA_036172795.1 Pelodytes ibericus | reverse complement strand
CTTCTCTTCTAGGGAACTATGAGAATTGGATACCATCCTAAGTTATATATAGAGGTCCTTTATATAATGGCACTTGTGTTTTAAAGTGGCAGTACCACCTAGCTTATTATCTGTATGCTGTACATGTTTGTATCATGTGACATGCACAGTTTATATTTTTAATTTAAGACAATTGCGAGTGTAGTTTGACAGTGTGAGATAAGCAACAAATCTATTACACTTTATGTGCAGTTTTAAGGAGATCGGAAGCTTTGGCATTACATGATCCCATAGTTGTCTGCCCCTTTAAACATGTGGTCTTTTTAAAGTCTATGACATCACCTGTGACTTGATATGCAAATGAGCTGGTTTTCAATAGGAAACATGTAATTTGCATATCAAGCCACAGGTGATGTCATAAGCATGACAAAGGTATGGAGAATGAACGCACCCTCCCCCCAAGAAAAGACACGGACAAAAAACTGGATATTAAGGTCACAGTATTTATGGAGAAATACTGCATCAAAGTTTTATATTTATATCAGTAACTTAAAAACTTGAACACATACTAAAAAACATATAAAAACAATTCAACACGTAACATGTATACCCATGTACAAAACACCACCACCAAGTACAGGCATGTATATGCTACTAAGTGGTAGCATATCTAGGATTGGGTACCTGAGGATCGGACGTAGGCATCACCAAAAATATCTGGCTACCGGCGTCAATTCCCCTACACGGTAGCCGCCTGATATTCACTCCCCAGGGACCCGCCCATGGGTAGCCCGTGCAGGTAGCTACCAGAGCTACTGCCTCCCGGGTTGGCCATACCTAAGACAGCCAACCCACCTGCACTGACGTCTGACCTCGGGTACCCCCTGTCAACACGGCACCTGACGTAGACATAGACAAGACAAAGAGGGCAGGGTGGGAGGGAACTGATTTCTTTTATTGTAGAAAAGAGGCTGAGCAAAACCTCTGCCAGGGTTTATAAAGGTTTTGCCCGGCCTACCATGGGGGGAGGAACGGCCACCCATGAAGGGCACTTACTGGCCATGGGCCTCTGACTGACAGGCTTGTGATGAGGCTGCATCACCGACCTGTTGTCATGCTGCCCTTTCATATATTTTAATATTACAGGCCATTTCTGGAGACTCCACAGACACATTTATAACACATTTTCTCCTAATTTAGACATTTGTTTGCAATTCTTCTAACACAATGTATAGATCATTTTCACTCATTTGTTATTTTCTATATCCACAGTTTAAGCAATGTTTAGTTGATACAGTCCCTTTAATATGAACAAAAGAAGTGCCATTAATGCAGAGCCAGTCGATAATGAGAAAGGGATCTGTCACTGACAGTGACAGGATTAATTAGACCTTGAGCACTGTAATAAAGGAAGCATTGTACAAGGCACCAAACTGACATCACAAACAAGGAAACCTCCATTTATATCCACCCCTCCTGTCACAGACAGACAGCTGACTTCTGGTGGTTCTGGCTGGCTAGGGTTCATGGGAGTTATAATGGAGCCACAGCTGGAGAAGTTTGAAGGATTCCTATGCCTGCATGAGTCTAATCCCTCCATGTAGAGTCGTTGGCTAATCTTAATGTTAATTTAATACAGTTTTATTTAAAACCAGATCTTCGTTCAGCGACTTCGCTAGAATTTAATTACGCGGAGTTAGTGAATCAAAATGTGCAAACGTGTCTCTGTTCTGATTTTTATTGCATTAAATGGGTTACTTTTATAATCAATATGGCTGCAGATATATTTGCTGTTGAAACAGCCCAGAAAAAAACGTTCAGGCTTTTAACTGTACGGATGAAAACAAAAATAGAATAATCCAATGCATATTTCCAACTATAAATTAGTTATTTTTCCAAATAACATTAGTCTTGGTCAGTGATGGCTATCTTTGGCACTGCGGAGTTGAAGACTACATATCCTATGGTGCTCAGCTAATCATAAGACTTATCAAGCATCACTAGGTCAGCTCTGGCCAAGGCCATTTTATGGACAGTGACATTGTTTCTTTTTGTGGTCATGTCATTAGTTATACTCATTGTGTGGAGTCTATGTGCCAAATTCCCTTAGAAATTCAGGTGAAGTTAAGTTTTCAGCCCAGTTTGCCAGGGAGGGTATTGACAGGGCCATGAGGAGGCCCCTGCTCATTGAAGGGGAGGGCACATTTTCAAGATTAATTATTTGAGCACAAACCAGCCATTTTGTGTCAGCCTTACCTGGGTTTGTCCCTCTCCCTAAGCATTTAGTTTGTTCTAATGGGTCAGTTTTTATGTAACTCTTTTAAGTCAGGTCTTGCTAGATACAGGGATAGTTTGGTCTATTGGTCTATTCAATAAAATTCAACTTTAGAGGTTGACTTTAATTTTGAGACGGAGTCCAAGTCAGCACCCGAGTTTGACGTAACAAACCCCCCCAGGTTTGAATCTCCCCCATTGGAAGTAAGAGAAGGTGAAACTAAAAAAAAAAAAAAGCTATTTTTGAGTTTGACTCAAATCGCTTCAATCATTTTGCCGAGCATTACTTTAAATGGGTGAAGAGTCGAACCTGATTTTTTTTTTTTTTTTTTATATGTCCAACTCGGGTCAAAATTTGAATTGCTCTCAAAATGAAAGTCAACCTCCGAAGTCGAATTTTAGTGAATAGACCTGTCTGTGTTTAATTAGAAAGTTGGAATCGGTTGTAATTATAAGATATGGAGGTACTGAGCTGGTCTGCGGCTCAGACCCTGTATGTAGGAATGGCGGCATGCCCTATAGGGTGTGGTGGAGGGTATCTCAAGCTATAAGATGTTATTGGTAATTTTATGTCATATTATGTTATGTTACATTGTATGGGGGGCAGTAGGTGGGGTCATTGTAATATTAATGTGTAAGAAATTAAAGGGACACTAAACATTATTTTTCATTTGTGCTTCTAATAAAGAATCCATTGTCCCTAGCATGAGGATGAGCTGGCGTGTACTTTTGATAGTACTTTTGATAGTACACGCCAGTTTATCCTCTGACAAACAGCTGCCATGCGTCCATAGGAATCAGCAGCGGGAACCTAACCCGGTCCCCCTGCTACTTCCATGCAAAAACGAGGGTCCCTCTCTGCACTAGCTGCGAGAGACCCCTCGCATTCTAATGTCAGAGCGGGGCGAGCCCCTGCTCTGATTGGCTGCGTGTGTGCTGACGTTTTTCAGCATGCAACAACCGGGAACTGCTGTGTCTCACATGCGAGACCCGGTAAACACGCATGTATCTATTAAGATCGGGAAGATGTATTGTTTACCTCTTGCAAGGGTTAAACAAGATGGACTGTCCCTTTAAACCAAAGAACTGAACTCCAGAGACCCACCATATGTACAAGGTCACACAATGTCGTGTAACTCTACCTCCCCCCCCCCCCCCCACACACACCCCCCTTAACATTCCAGGATACTGTCCCAGGATGATGACAGATGTGTGCAGCAGAAATGATGTGTGTGTATGTACAAAACAGACTTCTAACACGTTCATACCATAAAACAAAACAAAAAATGACACTAAATACAATAAATGTTGTCTGTTTTTTGGTTGCATTGTTAAATATATCATTATGTCTAATGATGTCACAGAGAACATTGCTTCTCTTGGTTTTGTAAGAGGTATAAAATGCTCTGCCTGTAGTAGGGACAAGAATTGATGCCTTCTGTCAGCAAAAGTAAATAAATAAATAAATAACAGGACATTTTCTGCTATGGGCCCAGCAAATGCAATGCTTTACCACAGAAAGGACAAGGATAATAATGCAATTTGCTTTCACTGAAGAACAACAGTCAATCTTTGTAATAGGGACAAGATAAACATATACATTTTTGCTTCAAATTAAAACAGGTGATTTCAAACCACAAACACAGTGTATTGCACGGTGCCCCTTAACGGTCAACAAAGAGAGAAATGCAGGGAATAACAAACGTAAGGCCACAGCAGCCGATTCCCATTCCGCTGTATTGGAGGCTTTTTCCAACTTGGCTACTTTGGCCTAACATTTGAAATTATTTGGAGGACGACCATTGGGCATAAAAGTTGGAGCAGCCATAGAAATGGCTGTTATTAGAGTTTCATTATAAGTACCATTTGCCCCTCTGTCTGTTGAGGAAGACCACTCTATGTATTAAGCTTTACCATTCATCCATTCATGGTTCCTAGACAGGCTTTCTAACCTCACCACACCTACTGCCGTCTGTTGTGTAACTCGGTTATTAGGCACAGATGGCTGCTGGGGTGTCTTGATTATCCGAACCTGGGGATAGTAGTATAGTTTAAGGGTTTGGATATCGGAAGCAATATAAAGAGACCTGAAGAAGGACTGGTTCAGGAATCCCTCCACCCCTCACTATCCATCCACCTTAGATACAGCTAGGCCGCAGTCGCAATTACCCTTTCTTATGCCTGTTCCAGAGCGTGGGGTGAGGGTACCCCTGTTGTTGTGTAAGACGGGGGGTGATAATGGTAACTTTTGACCTTGAGGACAAAAAAATGTCAGTGACCCCATGGGGGCAACTTCACCAGCTTACCAAGATAGACACAGTATCTGTCTTCCATGTCTGACAGATAAGGTACAGAGACTGGTAGGTAGTTCACACAATTGGCTTGATAGACAAATAGGGCAGTGATTTGGGCACCAATACCGTTTTACCCAGTTTCCACTGGCCTTCTTTACCCAAGACCTATGTAAATGCAGACAGGTGAGGAAGGCTGTGACGGTACAAACCGTTGGCTGGGTGCATTTACAAGTGAAAAGTGCTGCATCCCAGACTCACTCACTCTTTGGTGCGAGGTGAAGGTCACCCTGTTAATACTAAGAGAGAAGATCTCTCTGGGTCTGCAGCCTTGCAATGCGTACTGGTAACTGACCAGGTGTAACCATTGCTGGGATTGAACCCTGGACCGCTGTGTTTCTGGTGCCTGTGTCTGTTCCATGCTCCACCAGAGGGCTTGGTTTTCAGTACTGCTTTGTGTCTGTCTAGCTCCTGCCCATACTTAATTCCGCCCAGGTGTTCCCTGTCCTTCATTAACTTCCTTGTTATTTAAACCCCCTCCTCCCAGCACTCTTGGCTGGAACATTTTGCCTGCCTGTCTTTTGCTGGTGTTATTGTTTTGTTCCCTGATCCACTGTTATCGATTTGGCCTGTACCCTGACTTCTCCGTCCTTCTCCAGTCCTGACCTTTTGGCTTGTGACCCCGACTACGTTTTCTGATTGCCCGTTTGTTCCTGTTTGACAAGATGCCCAAAAGAAGACCGCAAAACCCTAATTGTGGCTGCTCAAAGCCTGGGGCTCCACCCTTGGGGGAGAGTGGTCACCCTGCACATGGTATCACACCTGCTCCAGCCCTTGCATCTGGACTCCAGCCAGAACTGGCAACCATGCCGCTGACACAATGTTCAAGCCATACTATGGAGTCCGCAAGTGCTTATGCTATTACGCTTTTGATAGAGCAGGTGGGGACACTGTCAAAGTATATTCAGACGCTGCAGAAAAGTTTTTCTTTGCTCCAGGAAGAGGTACGTCTCTTGAGGTCAGCCTTTACCACTACCCAGTCTTCCAGTTCAAAAAAGCTGACCAGGGTGAATTCGGCACCAGAGCTGCGCTCCAAGAATCCGTGTACTGTTACCAAACAGCATACCAGCAATGTGGGTCTCCGTCTGCATCAAATCCCAGCCTTGGCCTTATTTGGAAAGGCACAGCCTTCTTCTGAAAAGAAAAGAGCCAGAGGTCCACTCACAGATGCAGAATGGTCCTGGCGCAGAGACCGCAACTTGTGCTTTTACTGTGGAGATTCTGGGCACTATATAAGTTACTGCCCCATTCGACCACCATTACCTGTTCACAAGAGGAGGACAATGGGACTGCAACCTAAGCCATCACCTGCATTTTGCTGCATGATGAAACGTCAGTCCCAAAAACCTGTTTCCTCCAGTTTGGAATGTCTGCCTGATAGCTCTGGTGAAGAGGGGGATGGAGAACCCAATTTCCTCGCCTCACGCAGAACTTTTCCAGCTGATGTCACTCTGGGGACTGTCCTAGTCAACCCAAAACCACAAGGTGTTGATTTTATATCAGCCTGCCAGGAACCCATGCCACCTTTACGTAAAGCCATGGCTGTAGCCCCTTCACCTAACCTCCATCTGAATGAAGAAAACTTTCTATCCCAGGTCATGCCACAGCCCAGCTCCTACCCAGCAGTATTAAAAAGGAACCAGAAGAAAACCAAGACACTAAGAAGAAAGTGTATAAGTCTGATGTAGGCGTTCAGTGCACGCCTTTTTTGGAGGGGGATAGTGTAACCATTGCTGGGATTGAACCCTGGACCGCTGTGTTTCTGGTGCCTGTGTCTGTTCCGTGCTCCACCAGAGGGCTTGGTTTTCAGTACTGCTTTGTGTCTGTCTAGCTCCTGCCCATACTTAATTCCGCCCAGGTGTTCCCTGTCCTTCATTAACTTCCTTGTTATTTAAACCCCCTCCTCCCAGCACTCTTGGCTGGAACATTTTGCCTGCCTGTCTTTTGCTGGTGTTATTGTTTTGTTCCCTGATCCACTGTTATCGATTTGGCCTGTACCCTGACTTCTCCGTCCTTCTCCAGTCCTGACCTTTTGGCTTGTGACCCCGACTACGTTTTCTGATTGCCCGTTTGTTCCTGTTTGACAAGATGCCCAAAAGAAGACCGCAAAACCCTAATTGTGGCCGCTCAAAGCCTGGGGCTCCACCCTTGGGGGAGAGTGGTCACCCTGCACAGGGTATCACACCTGCTCCAGCCCTTGCATCTGGACTCCAGCCAGAACTGGCAACCATGCCGCTGACACCAGGAGCTATGTCAGCATGACATAGTGTCAATAGGAGCATCGCAAAGCCGCCAATCGATGTCACAAGCAGCGAAATCCAAATAGAAGCGGGCAGCCGGGGTGAAGTAAGCAAAAAGTAACAAATAAAATGGCAATTCTGGAAATGGACATCAGTGCAAACTGCACACCATAGAATAAGTCATGTGTCGTATCATAATGACACTTATTCCCATCCCATGACATTTTAACAATTTGGAATAAAAGTTACTTTGTACTTGGCTGGCTGACCACTTCCCTTTGGATTTTCTGGTGCTTGATCGCAAATGTCTGGACTGTGAATATCTTCGAAAGGTATGAGCAATTTAATTTTTTATTTTATTTTACTGTCACAGGAGGTACATGGACTTCTAAACAGCAGATGTATAACCGTCACACACTTGGTAATTTGATGTGCAGGAGCAAAGGCTGATGGGAGTGACAGCCAAGCCACCAGCCAATAGGCAAACCATAGCTCCTAGATTACTTTCTATAGTAACAGCATGATGGAACAATACCTCCATCACAGCTACTCACTTACACATACCACCACAAATCTCTTCTATAATGGAAAGTAGGGCAACAAAGAGCCATACCAACTGAGAGAAACAAAAATAATCCAACACCCAGTCCCACAGGTACATATTATATATCAAAGCTGAAAAGCCTTAATATTCCAGTGGGTACTGCTCTCATTAAAAAGAAAACAAAAGGCTAGGAGATATGTTACTCTTGAATGTGTCGACAAATACACTAATGCTTTCTCCAGCTCTATGACCCAAGTACCTTTTATAAGCCAACCAAATGTTTTTTCTCATGTTTTCCAATTTCCTATCTAATAATTACCAAACAGCAGAGAGTTAGGTTTGTTACAATTAAGCTAAAACATAAAAACTGGAGGTCTTTTTTTTTAAGCCAGTGCGTGCTAAGTCCAGACAAGCACCAATTTATCAAACTCTCCGCGGACCTACACAGGCTTTCTGGGTTGCACGAATGCGGCTTATTTGTAGGATGCTGTTCAGCATTATCACCATCCGTTCCATCAGTTGTAATTAATGACATATTCAGCAGTTTTCCCTTAATCACATTCACAGGCTCGTTAGGGTCCATGTTTCATACTCAGCTGAAAGGTAACATGATCTACTCGTTTAGTAGTCAGGACTAGTAATATTAAAGCCATGTTCTGCCCGTGACACACATAGAGAATAAGAAACATGGAGGTCGATTGTCAACATGGCCATTTAGCGTGTAAGTCTGGAAATATTAGAAAAACATGACCTGGTAGCTTCGATCATAGGGGATATGTATTTGCATAGAAATAACTGATAACTTAAAACCAGACTGTGGGGTAAAATAATGGCCACGACACTTAATTTAAATAGTCATTGCATTACATTTATATACATTCCACACATATACCAGTATTACACAATGACTAACATAACATTCCATGTGACATCAGAAAACCCAACCAAGCATGCACGAGTATCCAGGTGGCTGCCGAATAACTCCATGTTCCATAGTTTCCAACATCGGCCATGTTTCCAGGGACACCTATGTGTTCCACATGCTGCACACAGAGCATGCAAAATTCAGCCCGGCAGTATGTAGGATGGATATACGCACAGACACAATCCAATTAATTAATCATGGTAGGTCCTTTGAGATATCCACCCTGATTAATTCATTGGATTCTGTCTGTGCGTATATCCATCCTACATACTGCCGGGCTGCACTTTGCATGCTCTTTCTGCAGCATGTGGAACAAATATGTGTCCCTGGAAACATGGCCAATGTTGGCAACCATGCATGTTCTGGGCATATACCAATGCCTGAGGTTTGAGGTACCACTTTCCCCTCAAACCTCCCACCAGAGTCCCGATTGACTCCCCCCATTCGGTTCCTCCATTAACCCTCCTGGATACTCTGCAAGCTTCCGCCAACGCTGTGACATGTAAATAAATAAAGGCTCATTAACCAGAAAAAAGGTGAGAGTGGGTGGGACGACAGGTAGGGGAAACTTTTATTTCTAAAATGGAATCCCAAACTTCCTGTTCCTAACTTTTATACCTTCCCAACTCCTCCCACTAACTCCCACTATAGGCTGGATATATCCCCTCAGCACCCTGTCATGATTGCCACACCCCGACCTTGTCTTGGGGTAAGTTTAAAGATAACTATGCAAACCAAAGGATATACATGGTGTGTAGAATACACAGTTTTAATAGAGAATTTTAAATATTATATATATATATATATATATATATATATATATATATATATATATATATATATATATATATATATATAATGCCTCTGGGGGTAAGAAGAGTGAAAAGTGACAGGAGGTGAGTGTCCCAAAAAAATAGGCATAACTGGCACAGTATGGGGTTGGGATTTTGGGAAAATAGATGGCCTTGTCTGGAAAAAAAGGATCTTTCACAGCAAATAGGGTGTGTTTTTTTTTTTCCTCACAAAAAATACCGGCCTTGGTACCGGCCGCAAGCCTTTTTTTTTTTTTTTTACTGGCCTCCCGGTTCAATACCGGCTGGGTGGCAACCCTAACAGCAAGATATGGAGCTGAACAGGGAAAGGGTGGAGCTAAATGATACACCCCCTCACCATGACACAGAAGCCTTCACCTGTAGGTCCATATAGGGGCGTCAGTGTCCGTGCCAAGGTCTGTGAAGGTCCATAGAATTGTCTGAAAGTCCTGTAAATGGCCACCATTAATAATGTCAATGCCTGGATACACCCTCTAAGAGGAGATCAGATAGTCCCTAGGTATGTTAATTATATCTGATAAGATCCATACAAAATGCATCTGTCCATACTGTTGTAGGCAAAGAAATTTCACGTACATACATTACAAGTTGCAACTACTTAATGCTGGTTTCGGGACTAACCCTACAGAAACTCTCATACTCCCCTGCCAACCTCAAGGCCTACATCTTCCATAATACTGCTCTCAGCCACTAGAGGGCAATAGTTTGACAACCCTTCGCTAGGCCGAAAAGGTTGTTTTTTTTCTGTTTTTTTTACTAAAACATTGAACTTACTATTTATATTTAGCTGAGATTAAAAAAACAGACCAGGGATCTGGAATGAATTTCGGAAAGACCACAGGATTTTATCAACACAAAATACTGTAACAAACAAACATATGATGTGATTCAAGAATCCCATGTACATTGAATAGAAACCCATGTTAAAGTTGACATCTTGACAGTATATGTATAATGCCAACCGAGCTCCGACCTATTGCACCAGCTGCAATTTGCACCAGCACGGTGGGACAGAAACCTGTTAAACATCAACTGGAATACCCATGAGGCCTCCCTATTAGCTGCATTACACTCATTGGATACTTATACCAAGATGGCTACCCCACCATTATAATCAGGGACTCCAACCTGCCAAAACAAATCTTGTAGTACAATACAGCTTAAAAGGACAACTTCGCCTGGGAATGAAGACTTGAAAAAGGAAGGTGGTATTTAAAAGCTGTTCTCAACTCCTCCCACACAGGATGTGAAATTACCGGTTGGGTAACCCAGCTAACGTCCTTGCAAACTAACACTGTTCAATAAACCCTGACCTTACCACAGCCCCCCATCATACGTAAACCAGCACTGTAATTGCATACCATCCAACTCTTACCTCTGGAAACTTTGTGACACCGGGGTGCGGCGCTTATGAGAGTAGCCAGTAGCAGTAGCTTATGAGTAGCCAGTCTGCAGTGTCCTAGAAAATTGCATTATTTTTACATTTTATTTGGCAGGATTGTGGTTTTGCCTTCTGCTGTCCCCTCGAGCTCTACCTCTATCTCCAAAACCGCGACATAGGGAGAACTCAGCGGGGGCAGCAGTATTGCCTTTCAAAATTGGGACTGTACCGCGCCAAAACAGGACTGCTGCATCAATGCAAATGCCGTTGTTCGTCTCCGAATATAACAGTATTTTATCTGGTTTTTTTTTTCATGATAAATTTGACCATTATTTTAATATTTGTATTTCCAAACCTATGATGAAAGGTAGCATGGCAGCATTTTTTTTTTCCTTTCAATTATTATTTATAGTGAGAAAGAACTCATCCTTTCAGTCTGAGATATAGTGACGTTTAAGTCAACCTCTTTTCCTATTTGTTTTTCTATTTTAATCAGATTTTCTTTTTTTTTTTTTTTTTACTTTCATTATTTTTGGATTTTATTGAGTTTTTTTATTTTTTATTATTCTCCACATGTATATAAAATATAAATCAGCTGTTTTGGACTTTGATCCAGAGCGCAGAGACTGTTTTCCACATCAGGACCACCTCCCTGCTATAAATTATGTCTCATTCCACACACCACCCACTTATCAAGTCTAGTCACAGTGTGACAGCCGTGTCAGTCTATTGGTTAGGGATGTGTATCTAGGGTCCATGAGGCTGCTACCTCTCTGCTCACTCTACTTAGTTTCCACGGTAACCACAGCATCTTTGACATACCCCCTCTCTCTCTTTCACTGCAGTCTCAGAGCATCAGAATCACACTATGCTTTATCGATGCTCTTTATATGCACAAAAAATAATGATAATATAAGTATTGTGCCCTGTGTGTCGGATCCTTGTTTCTGCGTAGGCCGAACACAAACATATTGAAGGGGCCCTCTTATTGAAGAATGAGGAGGGGGTATAGATTTACCAGGTTCATATGCATGTCAGGTCTATTAATTATCTTACTTCTGAATATTGCATTAATTGAATTATACATAGAGATGCACCTCGTCTATTAAGACACAGTGTGGTTTAATTCATAAAGGGGTGTACTGGATCCGATTAGTATGCCAGCTCTGTACCTTGTACAGTTTCAGTAATAAAATCATCACTGGGGCATTTTAAACTCTCTTAAAATCTCATGCTGTAAGTTAAGTAGCGTCTACCTCATGCCTTCCAGCCATCTTGGATCCAACCAGATTCCAGTCCCACCCATCAGTTTTTTCTTTTTTCTTTTCTCCAGTGTACCAGAGAGGAGGGAGTAGTAAAACACTGTAAATGCACAAGTGTGAGCTGCATGCCTGCACTTTGAGGGGCAGTCAAGCCCACGTTCCCTGGACTCGCAGAAGTCCCCAAAAAAAACGGGACAAAAAACATAACAAAAATAGTAGTTTTTCTTGTATGCGACATCACTATAGGGCTTCATATTAAACCTGATTATTCTCCACAGTTAATTTGGTTATGGCACCCAATGGAGCCATTATAAGGGAGATGTTGTGTCTATGCAAACCTTGGAAAACGCAGGTTTATGGTCCTCATTTTATAATAATGATTGCCCCGTTGAATCAGTATGCCGGGGTGGAGCTTGGGAGCTTGAGTGTCAGCTCTATTGCACACGCATGATATTGCATTTAATTTTTTTTTAGAAATTTATATCTTTAATTTATGTATAATATGGATGAACTCTATATTATCTAATAGTGTTTATATATAACAATATCTCAATATATATCTCAATTGACCTACAACTGGATCCAGCTTCTAAGGATGTGGTCGTTTTGGAAGGATCCATGACTTGTAAGATCCTAAGGCTCAGGCTTCATATTTTTTTTTTTTAACGTGGCTTGCTGCTTTATTTATTATGTTTATAATATTTGCAGGTGGGTTGGTATTATATATATATATATATATATATATATATATATATATATATATATATATAACCATTTACACTATAACACATCAGATATTAGACAGAACCTCACGTAGTATATAATATGTTGGTCTGGTATACAGATTGGATCTGGTTTCTTTTAGAATTTGGTTCATGTACCAAGGTGAGATTTGAAAGGCTTGTTTAATTTTTCTTTTTAGGTCCAGAGACAGTGAGCTGATGTATAAGCTCCAACGTTTTAAAAAAAAAAAAAAACGTTCTATTCCCCCAGACTTATTTTGTTGGGTGTTGAGCCAAGTCATACGGAAGATATAAAAGAGTTTTTCTTTGAAGACTGTTATGGACGGCTTATCCCTGCTTATCTAGAATGGTAAAATGGTTTTGTTTGTTACAGCGGAGATGATTCTTGTAAATTACTGTTCCCTGACAATGCTGTGTATGCCCACTATACACTCATCAGTGTCCCAGACACTGGAGAAAGATCAGGACAGCATGTCTTAGCCTCCATATTGGGACACGACCGCGCAAACTGGAACATGTGGGAGGCATGCTACTGGATCTTTTTTTTCTTAGTTGAAGTATTTCCCAATAATACAAGGCATTTTCTTATTACTCCTCCATGCCAACACTCACCAGGCATTCCTTGCTAGGCATTACTTGGCTACTTTGACCTCTAAGTTTTATCAATTACCTGCAGTTCCCTCTTTCATGAACCCCCCCCCCCCCCCCTTAGTTTGTAGGTTATTACCGCCAAAAGTATAGTGGTTATAACTACGAAAGTGGACGCTGAAATGGATGGCGGAAGTCCACACATCTGTTTCAGTGACCATATTGGTGGATTCAGAAGCCATTATAAGCCACATCTTGATAAATTGGCTTCTGGCTCCTAACTTGTTTGATTGTTTCCCACAGAACTATATGAAAATCCCATATCACTGGCTCCTGAATTGGTCAGCTTGGCACATAACACTACATATATTTGTCTATTAATCTATATAATTTTTGCCTTTTTCATCAGAGAGCAACTAAATAACATGTTTATACGGACATGAAGCTCAACTTGCCGACGGCCAGTTCGCTTTAAAAAAAAATAAGGCAATGTGGGATTTTTTTTAATCAAATCTGCACAGCGTAGTACTACTACCAGCAGCAAGTGCCTGCCATTCATTGCATCCATTCCATCGCTCCAGGGTATGACCAAGAATGAACCATTTTCACACTTAGTCAACGACTATCCCCTTGAGCTTTGTGATATGAGAGATTTCAGCGCAAAGCAGAGATCGCGGAGAGAGGTGGCACACATCCTGCTAAACCAAACATGCCTGCGCTGTGTACTAAGCAATCTGCGTTTCGCTAATGTCACTTTATAATCCTTCACTTGGAAGCTGCCGCCTGACATTCAATAGAAACCCTAAAACTCTCTAGCAGAAGCCGTAGACTTTGCATTATAAAAGATTTAAAACGTGGGGCTGTTGACAGCTCTTTAGTCATTACCTTTTAAGAATGGTTCTCTAGTGGATTCTACCTAATTGCTTCAAGTTTATGATATCATGTAGTCAACAAAATGTAAATGTAGAACGCGTTTTATCAGTACAGCCAAAATGACAAGTCGTTTAAAGAAAAGATTAAACCTTGTATCCATTGTAAAGTGCTTATTTTTCATGTAAAACTCACGGTATGTTTTGATCTAAGGTACATTAAGTCACCTAATTTTGCAAAGCAATAACACTTTATTTACATAAACTCCTATATGCGTTAAAACATCTAATCCCACAATAGCCTATTTAGTAGAACTAAACAGCTTTGCTGATGTATATTGGTTGGTAAAGCAAGATGCAAGGGGGGGGGGGGGGGGTTTGGAAATGTCACCCATGCTATTTGCTCGATGTCCGGTAACATGCTAGGTAGAGCAGTTGCCAATTAACCGTATCGTTTATAAGACGCCATCGAATCTAAGATTCTAAAATTTACAAAGGCTTAGAACTGAGAAAATACTTAAAACAGCAATAGCTACATTGCTGTCTGACCTCGGAATCCAACTGTCCCATGCCACAGTGACGCAGACGTCTAGCGCTCAAACTCCTCCCTCCTTACATCAGCCAAAACACGAGTTTCAGCTGCAGAAACGGGAATCTCAACGAAAATGCGTAATACATTTGACAGACGAGTTTTTCCACGGAAAGTAAGACTCCGTCAATTCCTAGATGCACCCCTTTCCCAGAGCTGCTAAAAATCGGGGGGGGGGGGGAGGGGGGGGGAGGGGGGGGGTAGGGTGCGTCTTAGAATCAAGGAAATACAGTAAATACAGAAATATGCGTAAGAATAACTAGTGTTTATATAGTGATTTTCTTCCAGGAGGGACTCAGACCCCTTAAGGGCACTTTATTAGGATTAAGTAAATCTTAAGATGAAGGACTGAGCTGGCCCTGCTGGGAATCAAACCTGCAACCCCGTTGATTGACTATTCAGCAATAGTGATGCCTTGTCAGTTGACTGCGTCTCACGGGGTACCCTTGTGGCCATGCATGGAATTGCAAAAAAAAAAATTTGTGTTCTATTACTGGAGGCTGTATTTGTTCAAATACATAAGATGATGTGGACTTGTATTTTATATGGTGTGCAAATAATGCTAACATTCAGAAATATCAATGCAGCTATTTTTATATTCATTGTACAAGATTTATATTCTCTTCATATCTCGCACGAAAAAAAAAAATATATTACAAAAAAAAATAAAAAAACGAAACAAAAAACAACAACTTCTGTCTACTCACGGAAGCCAAAGCCAATTAACATAAACCAAGCTTTATTGATTGCTCTGTAGATTCATACAGTTTCGCCCAAGGCTCCTGACTGTGTTTTGTGGCTTACACTATGTCTCTGCAATATGCAATCAGCAAAACCAAAATCAATCCCACATTCAACAGCCCGCTCGCTACTAGTAACTTGAACTGTTATGATTGGAAGAAAAAAAAAACAGCCTCACGCCCCTGAATCCATATTTTTTTTAGTGCTGTAACTCTTTACTGACCTGTTCGAGTTCATATGATGATTTGTGAAGGTTTATTTCTAAGTATTAAAGGAACCCTATCACCTAAACACATTAAAAGATGATTAAAAATGATCTATGCATCATCATGGGGGGGGTTATGTATAGACAGGATGCGCAGGGAGATTGCACCAAATACTGGTGCAATCGGCATGTACCCCAATGTATGAAGCAGACTCCTGATCAACTGCGTGAGTTGGCGCTGCATCTGCTTAAGACGTAGAACCTGGTTGTGCCGGCGCAGCCAATGTATAAAAAAATCAGAGCCCGATTTGTGTCGGGGAAACCTCCACCAAAGGTACTTAACTGCAAAGTGTCAGGATGTAGAAAAATGTGCAATCATCATTATGCATAAATAAATATTAGGATTTAGGGTGTGTTTAGGGTTAGTATTAGTGTATTAGGGTTAGTAGTTGGTTTTAGGGTGTGTTTAGGGTTAGTATTACGGTTAGTAGTTAGTTTTAGTTTTTTTTAGGGTTAATATTATGTTTAGTATTTCGTTTTATGGTTTGTTTACGGTTAGTATTATGGTTAGTAGTTAGTTTTAGTTTTTTTTAGGGTTAATATTACGTTTAGTATTTAGTTTTAAGGTGTGTTTAGGGTTAGTATTATGGTTAGTGTTTCGTTTTAGTTTTTTTTAGGGTTTGTATTACAGTTAGTAGTTAGTTTTAAGGTTTGTTTAGGGTTAGTATTATGGTTAGTGTTTAGTTTTAGGTTTTTTAGGGTTAGTATTACAGTTAGTAGTTAGTTTTAAAGTTTGTTTAGGGTTAGTATTACAGTTAGTAGTTGGTTTTAAGGTTTGTTTAGGGTTAGTATTACAGTTAGTAGTTAGTTTTAAGGTTTGTTTAGGGTTAGTATTACAGTTAGTAGTTAGTTTTAAAGGTTTGTTTAGGGTTAGTATTACAGTTAGTAGTTAGTTTTAAGGTTTGTTTAGGGTTAGTATTACAGTTAGTAGTTAGTTTTAAGGTTTGTTTAGGGTTAGTATTACAGTTAGTAGTTAGTTTTAAGGTTTGTTTAAGGTTAGTATTACAGTTAGTAGTTAGTTTTAAGGTTTATTTAGGGTTAGTATTACGTTTAGTATTTAGTTTTAAGGTTTGTTTAGGTTTAGTATTACAGTTAGTAGTTCATTTTAAGTTTTTGTTAGGGTTAGTATTACGGTTAGTAGTTAGTTTTAAGGTTTATTTAGGGTTAGTATTAGGGTTAGTAGTTTGTTTCAGGTTTAGGATTAGGGGTTTGTTTTAGAGTATGTATTAGGGTAAGGGGTTCATTTTAGGGTTACAGTTAGTTCCAAGGTATGTTTTAGGGTATGTTTAACATTAGTATTAGTGTATTGGGGTTAGAAGTTAGTTTTAAGGTTAGTATTATGGATAGAGGTACATTTTAAGGTTTGTTTAGGGTTAGTATTGGGGTTAGGGGTTAGTTTCAGGGCTAGGGGGTTACTTTACTAGTGGTGGTTCGTATTTATCTGCACTGACAGTTCAGTGGCGAAACAACCAGTCAGCGCTGTAAGTGATGTGGCAAAATGGCCACGAGGAATAGTCCTAGTCTGTCTTGCCTGTCTATCTGTGTCTATTTCTGATGATAACGTGTGGGGTGATGAAGTTGCTACTAAATTATTGTTGCCCCTTTCATCCCCCCCTTCCAGGCCAAATGTTGCCAAAACTTTCCTGTACCTGGGTCTTTAGTTTCACATTCTGTGCGACTTTTCTGTCTCTAACACAAAGAGGGTAGCCACCTTTTCTTCCGAAAAATACCGGCCTTGGTACTGTCTCCATAGATTTAACATTGACCTGATGCCAATTTTTTTTACCGATCTGCCGGTAAAATACCGGCCCGGATAGCAACCCTAAACACAGATGGATAGCCAAACTTGCAGGTAAGGTAGGCCACATCCAGGCACACATCCCCCCTAATGTAATCTAAAATGTACCATGCTGAAAGCTTCCAATCAGCAAAACAAACGCCATACTTCATTTTATAAAGGAGAGGAAAACAGATCATTCGTCATTAGCTGTGTACACTTGAATCGCGTGCTTTGAGCAGGAGTGATGGAAAATTAACTTATATGAGTGGAACATGGAGAAGTCATACACAGACTGGAGAAAAAAGCCCACCCAGGTGCCCTAAAGGATCTCCCCGCAGTATGCAGAACATATAATTCCAGCTGGATGATTCCTTTTTTTCTGGATATCTAGTTATTTATATATTTATATTAATACTCTTCTATAATAAATCATTACCGAAATAGCAACTAAAACTGATAAAGGGAGTAACCACCAACACCTACTGCAATATACAACTTTTACACAATACAAGTGGTAAAAGCAAAACAAAAATGTACATAGATTCATATAGGGTCTACCCATCTTAGTAGCAGTACTGCATTGGGACTGTCCCACTTGAAGCAGAACATTTGGGGGCTCACTGTACATCGCTGTGACATCACAAAATTGTTCTTCCTCTCGAATCACTGCTGTAAAAAAAACAAAAAAAAAACGGGAACGCTATTTGATACCAGCTTCAGAATAAAGTTGTGACTACTCATGTCTTAAATTAGAGGGGCAAAGATCCCAACGAAAGTGGTAGAGGTTAATACAGTGAAGGAGTTTAAGCATGCATGAGATAGGTATAAGGCTATCCTAGATATAAGATAAGGCCAGGGACTAATGAAAGGATTACTTTACTGAGAGGGTAGTGGATGTATGGAATAGTCTTCCAGTAGAAGTGGTATAGGTAAACACAGTGAAGCAGTTTAAGCATGCGTGGGATAGGTATAAGGCTATCCTAGATATAAGATAAGGCCAGGCACTACTGAAAGTATTACTTTACTGAGAGGGTAGTGGATGTATGGAATAGTCTTCCAGTAGAAGTGGTAGAGGTTAATACAGTGAAGGAGTTTAAGCATGCGTGGGATAGGTATAAGGTTATCCTAGATATAAGATAAGTCCAGGGACTAATGAAAGTATTACTTTACTGAGAGGGTAGTGGATGCATGGGATAGTCTTCCAGTAGAAGTGGTAGAGGTTAATACAGTGAAGGAGTTTAAGCATGCGTGGGATAGGTATAAGGCTATCCTAGATATAAGATAAGGCCAGGGACTAATGGAAGTATTACTTTACTGAGAGGGTAGTGGATGCATGGGATAGTCTTCCAGTAGAAGTGGTAGAGGTTAATACAGTGAAGGAGTTTAAGCATGCATGGGATAGGTATAAGGCTATCCTAGATATAAGATAAGGCCAGGGACTAATGAAAGTATTACTGTACTGAGAGGGTAGTGGATGTATGGAATAGTCTTCCAGTAGAAGTGGTATAGGTAAACACAGTGAAGCAGTTTAAGCATGCGTGGGATAGGCACAAGGCTATCCTAGATATAAGATAAGGCCATGGACTAATGAAAGTATTACTTTACTGAGAGGGTAGTGGATGTATGGAATAGTCTTCCAGTAGAAGTGGTATAGGTAAACACAGTGAAGCAGTTTAAGCATGCATGGGATAGGTATAAGGCTATCTTAGAAATAAGATAAGGCCAGGGACTAATGAAAGTATTTAGAACATTGGGCAGACTGGATGGACCGAATGGTTCTTATCTGCCGACATTCTATGTTTCTATGTCTGTGCGTCAGCACTGATTCTCATGCAAGTAAAAAATAAAAATAAAAAACAGAAAAAAAGCAGAAGGAGGTGTTTAAAGCAGCAACACTTGTAAGAGATTCCTAAGGAATACCTGCATGAGTTTTTGCAATGTACAGGTTAAATACTAGCAGATGTTTCAAGGCCCGTTTGATGCCTGGAGTGTCACGTGTGAAAGTAAACCTAGAGATGTATGTAAAAGAAAAGCACAATGTATAGGTAAAATATTGAGGTGAAAGTGTGCCCATGTGACCTGCGATTGTCTGGTGACTTTTAACACAATAACATTCGCTGTGGAAATAGTTTAGCCTGAGATTGTGACAGACCAAAAGTATCACACCCACAATGAGATCCTGTTCGACACACTCCCTGCTTCAAGCACATGGAGACATGAAGTGTCTGAGGCAAGAACCATAATTAAATAACATAAAGCTTGCAACATTTTCTCATTGCCGATAAACATGCCCTCCAAGGCCTTGATTTGATTTCAAAGATGGTCTCCGTTTGGTCAAATTTGCCTTCGGGTATTTCTGGGGTGATGCTATTAATGGAAAGCTCTGTGAAGTCTGGGAATTAGGTTTCTGTTTTGAATGCTCAAAATAGCAAATTAAGTGAAAATTAAATTACAGGTAACCAGCCGGTTGGTTCACTTCTTTTAATATGGGCCTAGACATGATAAAAAGGGAGATTTCATATGGTGTGGAAAAAGAAATTCGATAAATAGAAAACAGTTTTATTGTTTTTAAAGGGCCAGTTCTACCTGCTTCCGAAAATAGAATGAAAATAAATTAAGTAAAAATAAAGATCTGTTATTTTTTTTTCCCCCCTCACCTCCTGAACTGCAACTAGTGTAATATAGTCATTACTGTCATTATAGGCCCCTGTCAAAATAGTTTGCAATGTCAAACTACAGGAGAACCATATTAAGTGTTTATAAAAGTAAAAATAAGTGCATTTCACATATCTAGAAACAATTAGAAAACACGGAAAATGAGTTGGGTGCAGCCACTCCTGCCACATTGCGGGATTGTTTCTATTTTATTTTTACTCTGTATCCATTAGTAAGTGTTACTTTATAAACTCACTGTGGGCATAAAGCTTCCCATGTCGCATACCTCCCAACAATGTGACAAAGACCCCGGACGGTCGAAGCAGTGCCTGCATGTTGGATTAAAAACTTCACCTCACTCAAGTGCTGCGCATTGTCTGTTTTTTTTTTTTTTTCTTCTTGTTGGAGGTTGTGAAGCCCCAGCTCATACATTCAAGGAGTGCTGCTTTCCAATTTCCTCTGGGTGTATACCTTCCAACAATGGCTGCTTCCAAAGCGTGACATCCAGAAGGCATCGGTGGTGTTGAGTAAAATCAGGAAGTGGCGGGTCCACGAAAAGGGTGAATGTCTGTTTAGCAAACAGAGAACCACAGATATCTCAAGGTCATCAAGACACATAGCTCCAAATTATACACTGTATACAGTACATTAAAGTAAAAACTCAAACACAGGGTGGGTACAAAGTCCCACTTAAGGGTGTTATATATATATATATATATATATATATATATATATATATAATGAAAACTAATGTATAACATTACATTAACAGGTGACTGCTGGCAGGGCAACTTTAACCAATGGGCAAACAGGGCACTTGCCCAGGGTCCACTGGTTAAGGGGTCCACCACTGGTGTCACCCAGCGGGGGTGACACCCATGGTGCCGGTATCCGCCTCGCAGTTAATCGCTCAGATTTTTTTTTCTTGGCAGCCGCATCTGCTGGATTTGGCTGCTGTAAAAAAAAAGTGAAAAAAACCCCCTTGCCACCGGATATGACATCACGTCATATCTGGTGACTGTATTTCCCTCCTCCGTGCAGGAGGGAATACTGTATGGAGGAGACGACCAGGGACACGGAGGAGCCAGGAGGTGATTACTGGGGGAGGAGGGTGGCATATTATTGAGCAAATTGGCTGTGGCTTATTAATGGCAAAATAATACTGGTATACTAATGGGCAAATTGGCTGTGGCATATTAATGACAAAATAATACTGGAATATTAATGGGCAAATTGGCTGTGGCATATTAATGGCAAAATAACACTGACATGTTAATGGGCATGTTAATGGCATATTTAATGGACACACTGCGACATATTTAAATAGGCAAACTGACTATTGCATATGTTAATGACAAAGTGACTGTGGCTTGTTAATAGGTACCTGACAGTGGCTTATTTTAATTGGCAAAGTGATGGTGTGGCATGTTCTGTGGGGCAAAATAACATGTGCTATAGGGGAAAGTGACACTGTGGCTTGTTCTGCAGGGGCAGTTCTGTGGGAAAAAGTGACACTGTTGTATGTTCTGTGGGGCAAATTGACACTGTGGCATGCCAGATTGTGTGGGTGCAATATGAGTGCAAGCCAAGTGCTGTGGGTGCAATATAGGTACATGGAAAGCGCTGTGGGTACTGTATGGTGCAATGTGGCTGCAGGAAAATGGAATAAAAACAAGGAATGAAATTTTTCAATAACATTTATTACAAACACAGATAGCTGAATGTGATATGAAAATAGTTGCATACATTATTAAAAAGTTTACATTTACATACAGTTTTTTTTTTTTTTTACAATGCGACGTTGTAAAAATTGGGTCGGGTGGGCCCACTGCTGAAAACGTCTTCCCGGGCCCACTGGGGTGTTAAAGCAGTCCTGACGGCTGGCCAGCAGTTCCAACCAGGTTGCTTCTTTCTTAAATAGCTGCCATGCAAAAATTGGAACATGTTACATATTTTGTAGTGAGGTGTAACTTAAAGGACTCCGGTAGTTTGTTCCTTCTAATCTATGCAGACAGTCCTCTCAACTCTACTTTGTAAATCACTAACAATTTCTTTATACTATACGGGGGAAAAAAAAGTCACCTTAACTCCACCCACTGCCCGTGTGTGAAAGATTCCAAGAATATAGCTGTACACCTGGTGGCCAAGCCTGCAGCTGTACAATCCGCTTAGGGATTTAATTACCAAAGGATTAAATATACATCATCCAGTGGTGGATTTTCATTGACATTTTGTTTTTATTAATGGTGATGTGTGAATTCACATTGCATTTTTATTGCTATGTTTTCATTTGGTGTGGTAGTTAGGCATCAGCTGATGCCACTGACCTCATTGAACCTACTGATTTATGAAAGACCGAAATTGCTCTACAACATGGATTTTGGGGCAAAATAGGTGTTGAACAATTGGAAGAGAGATTGCCCCAGATTAATGTGCAGGTTAATTAATTTCCAGAAGCTAATAAATAAATATTCAAGGTCCCAGTGACATTCCTGAATGATTCAGTTGTAGGCTTTAATAATTGTAAATCAATTTGACAGGTATACCATAGGATAACATATGTGGTGTATATAAAATGTGCAATTTGCCTGTATAATGAAAGGAGCGTTTCTTTTACTTAAATAATGTAGAGACTCAACCAGCGAAAAGGATCTGGTTTGGATTGTTGAATAATCTTCTAGAACAACTATAACTATCCGAGTTGATTCAAGTGTAACTTCTTAATGGGGCTTTGTCACCTAAACATTGTCTGTAGTATGAATGTAAAGAATGAAAATGATCTGCAAATAAATACATTGTAAAGGGGCTTTGTCACCTAAACAGTGGTTATACTGTGGCGGTAAAGCATATACCGTATTTGCTCGAATATAAGACAAGTTTTTTTTCAGAGCAAATGCTCTGAAAAATATCCCTCGTCTTACATTCGAGGTTGTCTTATAATCTGACCTCAAATCGAGGTCAGACTATAAGACAGGGATCCAGGTCCCCAGCAGAGCTGCAGGGGACCTGGATCCCCCTCTCTAACAGTCTGGGGATGTCTGCGCAATGAGCGCAGACTCCCCCTGCTGCCGCCCGGCACGCAGACATCCTCCGCTGCCCCGCTAGCCACCAGGATAATCGGGCAGCTGGGGGATGTCATCCTCCATGCTGCCCGACACTTCCGTCTATTATGACGGACCAGCTGCCGCACCGTATCGTGCAGACATCCCCCAGCTGCCCCCACTAGCCACCATGGAAAGAATCAAGGTGAGGGGGAGGGAGGGGGGGATAGACAAGGGAGGGAGGGGGGAGATATAGACAAGGGGGGAGATATAGACAAGGGGAAGGAGGACAGAGAGAAAAGGGGAGGGGGATAGAGAGAGACAAGGGGGGGAGAGAGAGAGACAAGGGGAGGAGGAAAGAGAGAGATAAGTTTGGGGTGGAGGGAGAGAGAGACAACGCTGGGGGGGGGGGGAGAGGCCGCATTGGCACATAAAAGGAAATAAAAACAAGAAATGCATTTGTATAATATCAATTTTTTATGAAATATTAAAAAGCAATTTACATATATACAAGTTAATATAGGGTAGTCTTATATTCAGGCTTTTAGATTTTTTCCTAAAGAAATATACAAAGTTTGGGGGGTCGTCTTATAATCAGGGTCGTCTTATAATCAAGCAAATCCGGTAACTGTAACCTGATCTATACATTGTGTTAGCAGAATTGCATGTAAATGCTTACATTTTACTAACACCTTATAGATCATATTTCACCCGGACACTAGGAAGTTAATACGGCGCATGCGCTGATATTTGTGCAAGCACTGTGGCCCTCACCAAGCCACTCCCCCTGTGGGGGTGGAGGGGTAATTGTTGGACGTTATGTTATTAATATAACTTTTGTTTCTTCTGAAAGTTTATTTGCCTTTTAAAGAACTAAACTTTTTATTTTTTTTTTTATTTAGTAGTACAAGTGAACAATTCAGTGTTTGTTAGTACACGCCAGTTTATCCTCTGACCGGCAGCTGCCATCTTTCCTGAGGCGCATGTGGCCCGGTCAGGTCGGCGACTGACTCTCTCTGCTAGTGCAGATAGAAACGATTGTATTCAAGGAGATCAACAAAAGGGACATTCAATAGCTCAACTCTGTTGATTCCTTTTCAGAAAGATGCCCCCCCTTGTTGATCCCCTTGGAAAATGAGGATTCTTTCTCTGCACTTTAAAGAGAGAGACCCCTGCTGCATCCAGGCCCCCCGATTAGACGAGTGGGGCGTCAGCCTCCTGACTAGAATTTTTAGTATTTTCTAAAATAAATAAGCTGGAGGTTTTCTCAGTCCTTCTCCATAGCTGCTAAACTATGCATGTCAAGCTAGTGGTGCCTTCTCCCCTCTGAATAAGTACATTTCACAGCATACATCTCTTATAGTGACTGATTCAGTCTTCTTGCATTGACTGTGAAACTCTCCAGGGATCTATTGCCAGCCGAGGAGAAGCTCAGACTAAAATGCTCTGCTGCATTTCTCGTCCTGTTCAGCCTTAAAGGGAGGGGGGGGGGGGGGATTCAGAATGTGACAGACGTATTTACAATTACGCCAATAAAGACTTCTTGATTTAATTACATCAGCCTTTCCAGCGTGTCCATATAATTAAGTGAGTAACATATTACATTGAAGAGATTAGAAAGAAAATAGAGATATTCCCAGAGGGTCACGCACTGTGTGGGGGTCTTAGTCTCAGGACATTACCCCCCCCCCCTTCCCCTGGGAGGCCAGTGTAAGTGGCTCACAGAATGGAAAGGTCCATTAGATGTAAGGCACAGATCAATAAGCTTGTTACAAGTTAAAACGTCTCGCATTTCTGGGGGGATTGGGACTTTTTGGGCTGTGTATGAAAAAAAGTATTTGTAGAAAGAACTACGCTTAGAGTAACTGATTTGGGGGTTTTCTTCGGGTGCATAAAAAAGCATGCTTACACAGTGCGCTAATCAATACAATGCAGACAATCTGCCTATTTCACTTTACACAATTAGGGTTGACGTTAGGCATATGGAGGCACCGGCAAGGCCTGTATTTATTTTTATAGAAAAGGGTCCTAATGTAGCCATATAGTATGCATTTTTTTTAATAACCATACATTTTTTTCCGATTCGGCTATTATTTTTTTAATACATTTATTTATATATAATTTTTTGGCAGTTTACTTGTCAGATCCCTTTGACATCCCCCTTTAAACAAACACAATATGGGCTTCATTTGTGGAAGCGACAATTGCAGGGATTTGAGAAGAGAATTTCGTGTGGCCAAACAGTAGTTGGAATGAAATCTCCAGTTCAACTGAATGGCAGAATGTCTCCAACTCAGCTACCGTGGTCTTAGCATTGAGAATGCCCTTCTCAATTTCCTGTAATGCTCTCTTTCATCAATGAAACTACTGAACAATCAGGTCTAAGAAAACATAAAAGAAAAAAACGTGTTCGCTAAACAGTGAACTGACAAAAAGATCAGACATTTAACGCTGAGTTGGAACGATCGGCATGGGAGAATTTTTCAAAATCAGATGTGCATACCACAAATAGACAAATATTACCTCCTCTAGTTCTCACCTTAATCTTCGCCAACAATGTAAATGACAGCAAAGATGTAACAAAATGTTTGCATTGTTTTTTTTTTCTATTTGTTTTCTCTTTGCTCCATCTTTATATAATTAATGATGCTTACATTAGTTACATAAACTGAAAATGAACTCCCAACGTTAGTTTTAATCTCTAAGTGACATAGAACATGCCACATCCTGGGGAAAGGGCCCCAGAATCAGACTAAAACTGACATGTCTGTCTGCCTCGGGACCGAGGCACTACAGTCATGTCTGCGGAGGTCCTCTCCATCACATGCAATCACTGCAACAGAAATCAGAGGCTTTTAGCTGTCAAAGCCAGTGCCTGGCTCTACAGCTTTAGCATCTCTTTGCCCCAATTTTGGGACAGGGAGAGACTAATCACAGTATGGACAACCTTGCCTGCAGCCCCCCACCCCCCCCGCCCCCCCAGTATCTATAAAAAAAATGTGTTTTTTTTTTATATTGAACTTGGGCTAGAGATAGAGATAAGTTAGAATTAGAATGACACAGGTAATCCTGTAAAAATTGGTTAGGAAAATGCAATGCACTACATATAGTTATAAAGAAAAAAAAAAGTTAAAAACATTTTTTCTACACACATTTTTTTCTAAAAACATTTTTTTTATGCCTTATAAAAAAAGAACAATAAAAAAGGTTAAAACATTTTTTTCTAAACACATTTCTTCTAAACTGAGGACAAATAATAGAATCTATTGAGATTTTTCTTTATTAGGTTTTGTAGATGTGTAAAAAGTGTTTCATATAAAAGTTGCAAAAAGTGCTTTTTTTTCAATTTTATGAATTTCAAAACATATGTATTTATATTTTTTTTTATAGTACATTTTGTGATATGATCAAAACAATGGTTTCTAAACCGATCCCTTCTTGTGCGGGTGCAGCAAATGACAAAGAGAAAAATTACAGAGAAACAAAAACAAGTTTTAAAAGAGGCCATGTCAGACATTCAGACAGTCCTGTCACGAAGGAGTTAATCACTTCTGCCTGATAAAAACTGCCTTTTAAATTATGACCCATTCAAAAGATATTTCCCCTTGCAGAATCAAAGGGAACTGCCATTTGTGTTCAAAAGACTTTTAAATCAGACAAACATGGCTTTCCGTGTGACAAAAAGTTATCTGGATTTAGTGCCACTTTCCCTTTAAGACCTTTTGCCAGCCATAGTTATAAAGCTATTTATTGACGTCATAAAGGATAATTTGTTATGAGTTGTAATAAAATATGAGGGTTGAGGCATGTTTCCAAGTTGTGAGCGCTAAGGTTTTTACATTCATTATGTCAGGGCGTTAGGAGATTGTCTCAAAGCAGCGTTTAAAATGGGTAAATGGTTACACTTCTCAGAAATGCTTTATCTGTACCATGGACAGCAACTAAATACTTTGGAAATATACGTGATCGAGCTATAATGTGAACAGCGGTGCAACGAGACAGTTACAGGAATAATCAAGGCATGAAATATTTACTTTATGACACGGTATACTTTATAAACAGATAGGTACAAACAATGCAGTGCATGTGAGTTCAGACTGTGCCTGTTCTGAATAAGGTCATGGAATAATTAATTGGGAATGCCACTATGCAATGCTAAAGACTTATGAGTCTCTCTTATAACTTTAAAGGGACTGTCTCCAAAATGCATCTTCCAAACATTAATGCATATTAATGTGCTTTCAAAGTACTTTAAAATGCATGTCTTACATTTAGCATTTCTTAAAATATAAAATACTTACAGCTAGATGAAATTGTGATATTACAGCAGTTTGCAAGAAACCAGGACTGCCCACAATAAATCAGTAAAAGTGATTTCCTTTTTTTTTTTTTGCAGCAGGTTCCAATGAGAATAATGTCATTCAAATCAATGGAATATCCTGTCTCTCTAGTGATGTCATCAGACAATCTTAAGATATCCAACTGTGTATAGGGTTGCCACCTGGCCAGTATTTTACCGGCGGTCCGGTAAAAAATTGGCACCAGGCCAATGTTAAGTCTATGGAGACAGTACCAAGGCCGGAATTTTTTTGAAGAAAAGGTGGCAACCCTAACTGTGTACAAGAGCAAAGTCACTAAGAGGCTACACAATAGATTCAATTTGAGGAGGACAGGAAGTGACTAAATGAAATAAAACTTTATATTCTCAGTGTCTTTAGAATCATTGCTGCCACACCTGCAGTAAACATGCAGAGTAATCACTGGGCAGGGCTTAAGTCAAATATTAAACATGTGATTTATACAAAATGCCTGCATCAAATCACACTGGGGAAAAAAGCCAGTGCTCTATACAAACAGAGATCTTCATCTTGCACCAAAGTGATTTTGGGGACCAGACTGTCCCTTTAACACTTAGTACTTTAAGTCCCACATTAGTATTTTTTGAGTCCCTAAAACCTCTATTTTACAGCATTTTAGTCTTGTTTGCAATAAATGGACAAAACGAACATTTAATTAATGTCTATTCCTTATACTATGAATGAAAAAAATATCAAAAATTATCTATTTGCATTGGCAGAATTGCAAAAAACAAAAACAAAACATAAATTAAGAGAATTAAAGGTGCTGCTTGTCACCTGTGGCCTGATATGAACAAAATTACACATTTCCCATTGAAAGCATATGACGCTAAAAGGTGATGCCATCAGCATCAGACACATGCTTTTTCAGATTGCGCCAACCAAGATGGCCACCGTTCCTAAGGCCGGCCCTAGGGGTGTGCAACCTGATCGAATGCAGCTTAGGCGCTGACTGAAGAGATCAAACAATCTGATCTCCCCTCACCATCCTTCTATTGTGCAGGGGGCAGAGGAGAAAAGGCAGCCAATGACTGCGTGCTGACATCACCCGCGACTTGAAACTCTCTCCACACGTCAGAGTGTCGGGGGTCACGTGACCTCCCAACGCTCAGACTCTGCAGAGGCATGTGGAGTGTGCACCAAAACAGGGTATGGTCGAAGAGCATTTCACCAAAGTCTACTTTAGTACCAATAGTGGATTTTCATCTGCTATAGGAATAAACTCTACTTTAGGAGAGTGGACAACTAAGATTGGCTAAGCCTTCTCTTACATCACAACCTATCATAACTTAGAACTCTAAACGGTGCAGGGGACGCATTCTTTGCCAATTTATCTTGCTTTGATTCAAGTTTAACCTGAAACACTCTGTAAAGTTACGTTTTCCCCAGGGGACTGCAGGTTATGTGGGGTCTTTCTCTGCGCGAAGAGGAATAACCAAGACATGACATTTTATTTTAATAAATGTTATAAATTACTTCCAGCAGGCTGTCTGATTTTCTTTGGGCCCAAAGTGGGAAATACATTATTTTGTCACATTCTATATTAATCAATGTGTATTTTAAAAGAATCTCGAGAAATTACAGTTTGCTAAATGTGTGCTTTGCTCCCCACCACGCCATCAAAGGACAGAGTGTCTTACTTTCCTCTTCCTCACAAGGAAAAGCTTATCACAACAAAAAGCGGCAGTGCGCTAAAGTGCTCCAAAAAGTGAAAATATGTGACTGGGTAAATATCCAAGCCTTGCAGAGATAGTACACACTTTATGAATGTGACACTCACATTCCAACTCAGGTGTATACAGTAAGGTGCTGTTCCTGATTCTTCTTCCTTGGTTCTTGTTTCCTAGTAGTCTTCAAGTAATATGAAGATATGAAGGTAGGAAATGCAATAGAGCAGCAGGAAATGCTAGCAGAATGCTTGGTTGGATAAAGAGAGGTATTAGCAGAATGCTTGGTTGCATAGGGAGAGGTATTAGCAGAATGCTTGGTTGTATAGGGAGAGGTATTGGCAGAATGCTTGGTTGTATAGGGAGAGGTATTAGCAGAATGCTTGGTTGCATAGGGAGAGGTATTAGCAGAATGCTTGGTTGTATAGGGAGAGGTATTAGCAGAATGCTTGGTTGTATAGGGAGAGGTATTGGCAGAATGCTTGGTTGCATAGGGAGAGGTATTAGCAGAATGCTTGGTTGTATAGGGAGAGGTATTAGCAGAATGCTTGGTTGTATAGGGAGAGGTATTAGCAGAATGCTTGGTTGTATAGGGAGAGGTATTAGCAGAATGCTTGGTTGTATAGGGAGAGGTATTAGCAGAATGCTTGGTTGTATAGGGAGAGGTATTAGCAGAATGCTTGGTTGTATAGGGAGGGGTATTAGCAGAATGCTTGGTTGCATAGGGAGAGGTATTAGCAGAATGCTTGGTTGCATAGGGAGAGGTATTAGCAGTAGGAAGAGGGAAGTGCTCATGCCATTGTACAGAGCACTGGTGAGACCTCACTTGGAGTATTGTACGCAGTACTGGAGACCATATCTCCAGAAGGATATTGATACTTTGGAGAGAGTTCAGAGAAGGGCTACTAAACGGGTTCATGGGTTGAAGGATAAAAGTTACCAGGAAAGGTTAAAGCATCTTAACATGTATAGCTTGGAGGAAAGACGTAACAGGGGGGATATGATAGAAACATTTAAATACATAAAGGGAATCAGAGTATATTTAAAAGAAGAAAAACTACCACAACTAGAGGACATAGTCTTAAATTAGAGGGGCAACGATTTAAAAGTAATATCAGGAAGTATTACTTTACTGAGAGGGTAGTGGATGTATGGAATAGCCTGCCAGCAGAAGTGGTAGAGGTAAACACAGTCAAGGATTTTAAGCATGCGTGGGATAGACACAAGGCTATCCTAGCTATAAGACCGGGAACGGGGGACTAATAAAAGTACTCAAAACAAATTGGGCAGACTAGATGGACCGAATGGTTATTATCTGCCGAGACATTCTATGTTTCTATGTTTCTATATCAGTATTTACACATAATAATTTTAATAAAGGAATAAAAATATCTTACACATAAGTTTAGTGATGTCCACAAAGATCCTGACTTGCAGGGAATATAAGTCTCATACCCCAATAAGCAGTTGCCTGGTGACGCTTTTCGCCCGTCGCTTTGGCTTCCAATGCAGGTTCTGCCCCAGGATCATTGTGGGTACGGGGTGTGGGTAGAGCCTATGACACTGCTTTGAAAAACCCATTTGGACTAATTTTCTTAAAAGGGGAAACCTTTATCATTAGGTAACTGCTGCTATAAGTTCCTCACTACGGTAGAGATTTACTCAGATCACAATTGTATCTTCTGGATTCTCCAATAGCTGGTTTTATTTCCATCTGTTAGAAAGATGTATCACTTGTACCTCAAGGCATGGAGCTCCTTGCAGGATGGATAGTGCAGAAGAGGTGGACCTCCTAATTGTCTATGATCTCCTACCTGATCTTTTTTGACATGTGAGGGACATGGTTCTTTCATCCAAGGATTATACACAAAGTATATTAGGTTCCCACTCTACCATTCCATGCAAGGGTTATAAACAAAGTATATTAGGTTCCCACTCTACCATTCCATCCAAGGGTTATAAGCAAAGTATATTAGGTACCCACTCTACCATTCCATCCAAGGATTATACACAAAGTATATTAGGTACCCACTCTACCATTCCATCCAAGGGTTATAAGCAAAGTATATTAGGTACCCACTCTACCATTCCATCCAAGGATTATACACAAAGTATATTAGGTACCCACTTTACCATTCCATCCAAGGATTATACACAAAGTATATTAGGTACCCATTCTACCATTCCATCCAAGGGTTATACACAAAGTATATTAGGTACCCACTCTACCATTCCATCCAAGGGTTATAAACAAAGTATATTAGGTACCCACTCTACCATTCCATCCAAGGGTTATAAACAAAGTATATTAGGTTCCCACTCTACCATTCCATCCAAGGGTTATAAACAAAGTATATTAGGTTCCCACTCTACCATTCCATCCAAGGGTTATAAACAAAGCATATTAGGTACCCACTCTACCATTCCATCCAAGGGTTATAAACAAAGTATATTAGGTTCCCACTCTACCATTCCATCCAAGGGTTATAAACAAAGTATATTAGGTTCCCACTCTACCATTCCATCCAAGGGTTATAAACAAAGCATATTAGGTACCCACTCTACCATTCCATCCAAGGATTATACACAAAGTATATTAGGTACCCACTCTACCATTCCATCTAAGGGTTATAAACAAAGTATATTAGGTACCCACTCTACCATTCCATCAAAGGGTTATAAACAAAGCATATTAGGTACCCACTCTACCATTCCATCTAAGGGTTATAAACAAAGCATATTAGGTACCCACTCTACCATTCCATCTAAGGGTTATAAACAAAGCATATTAGGTACCCACTCTTCCATTCCATCCAAGGGTTAGAAACAATGTATATTAACCCACTATATATACCCCTCTACCATTTTCTACTCACCTGTATTAAGCTCCAGACACCTGGTACATGCCCTGTAAACCCGGACCCAGCATCAAGGATGTGAAGCTCAAGGGAGAAAAGATATGGGATGTCAAACTGAAATTAATATGCCAGCATTATTTTGCCATTTATATGCCACCCCTTCCCCAGTACCCACCTCCTGGCTGCTACATGTCCCCGGCTGTCTCCTCCGTGCACGGAGGAGGGAAATACAGTCACCGGATATGACATACTGTTGATTTTTTTTCATGCTGGGGGTGTCACCCGTACAGTTCACCCCCCCCCCCCCCCCCCCCTTGGGACGCCACTGCTTCCTTGTGTGATTTTATTTTTTTTAAATTGTGGCTGTCTGACGCCGGGATACATGTATCCCGGGTGTCAGGCAGCAGCCGCCCCCACAAAGCTGGCGCCCTACTATAGGTAGCGCCGGCCCTGCTTGCACTCAGTTAACCAATAAATGGTATCATTTTAACGCCGGTCCTTACTATCCTACTTATTATTTCCTTTGCATTTAATAACAATTAACGTAATGCACTTAATAATGACTTAATTACTTCTCAAAGCATTAAAACTTCACAAATAAGCTCGGCCCTCCTGGGGTTAAAATTGGTGTCATTTTATGTTCCCTGCAGCTTAAATTTGGGAAAATGAGCACTAGGAGGCAAGCGTGAGCTCGCCAGATATCTGCAGTACAAGAATAATTCAATTGTTTTTTTTTAAAGTAAATATAACTTTTTAAAAGGCCATATATTTGATGTATTAACAAATAAAGCACTTGCCCCATGCTAGGTAAATGTGCATTGAAACAAGTCATGCTTAATATATCTAACGGATGAATAATAAATGTATTAGTTTATGTAAACGGAATGAATCTGTAGTGCAAAGAGAAAGGCCGCACTCGGGGAATTAGCTTAGCTTGCAAAGCAGTGGCCCTCGCAAACCAGCTGGACTGCTACACAAATCACTCACAGCCAACCAAACAGCTGCATGGAACATGTACACCTGTAAGGTTACAGCTGTGCACCTTATTGCCATAATCAGTGATAACACACATGATACAATGTATTGCCCCTACTATGAGGGTAATTTGGTGGATACTTCTGATATTACATGCCAGTTGTACCTCCTCCCTGGGAATCTGGCCACCTCATCCTGTCGGTGACTGTCACTGTCTGCTAGTGCAGCCGAGGGGACTATTTAAGCCCTCTGCTGATCCAATGTAAATTAGCAGACAGACCCTGCTCCGTGCAGACCCAGATCAGACAAGCAGGCATGGCCCCTTGCTCTGATTGGCTGTGCGTGCGCTGTCTGAGAGTAAACAGAGCCGAAAACTCTAAACATGCACGTTGGGTTTAATTTAGAAGAAGGAGGACAATACTTTTTTTTAACCCTTGCTACATCTAAGGAAGCAGGTGTTTAAAAAACAAAACCAAGCTTTAGTTACCCTTGAGGCGGCCTGAGCTAAGGCATCGTAAGCTCTTTCCATTGATTTGCATGGGGCTAGGTGTTTGGCTCTGAAAATCACAGCGAAGAGAGGGAAATCATGATCGCTAAGTGCTTTATTCAAGAAAGAAAAACTTAACAGGGAATTTCAAACTTAAAGCCAAGGTAGCCGGAACAAAATCTCCAATTCAGCTACAGTTCAAACTCTGCTACTTTGGCCTTACGTCTGAAATTGCATTTCTCAATTCCCTGCAACTCCCTCTTTCATAAATAAAGTGACCACAAAGCAGAGATAGCGCTGATATTGGCGCTGTCTTAACATACAACCATGTACAAGCCTGATAATGCTAACACAATTCAGGAGAAAGCAATGTGGGCCGGTTACATTTTTCTCAGTTGCTCTGGAACACTATATATATATATATATATATATATATATATATATATATATATATATATATATATATATATATATAAAAAATAAAAGGTGCAGGCCTGCTACTAAAGTGGTGTTTAAAATCTACACAACATCACACATGTTATTTAACTTTCCACCATGGTTAACAGGGCCCCTATAGGTTCAGCCTTAATAAGCTGGTCTGTGAATCATCTCAGTGGGAGAGAGGTCTCCGTGTGTAATAATGCAGGCTGGCGGTTCCCCGGCAGTTTCTATAACTGCAAGACAAGTAATGATGGCGAGGATTAATAAGTGCTTTACAGTCCTATACAATGCCCCAGCAGAAGAGCTCCCAAGTATGGCACAAAGTGGGGCATCTGGATCTTCAGTGTATGAACACTCTCAAGTGTCATATGTTACCTAGCCAGGGGCGTACCTAGAGCATTTGGCACCCGGGGCGGACCCCGAGTGTTGCACCCCCCCCCCCCCCCCCCACAATAAAAATGCAAGAAAACACCCACAATTTTTTCAATGTTTGAAAATTGTACAATTATAGTTACCAGGAATAGTGTGCCAGTCAGATACCAGTAATATTGTGCCAGTCAGAGCCCAGTAATAGTGTGCCACTCAGAGCCCAGTAAGTGTGCCAGTCAGAGCCCAGTAGTAGTGTGCCACTCAGAGCCCAGTAATATAGTGCCACTCAGAACCCAGTAATATAGTGCCAGTCAGAGCCCAGTAATAGTGTGCCACTCAGAGCCCAGTAATAGCGTGCCAGTCAGAGCCCAGTTATATAGTGCCACTCAGAACCCAGTAATATTGTGCCAGTCAGATACCAGGAATATTGTGCCAGTCAGAGCCAGTATTATTGTTTGTGCTAGTCAGAGCCCAGTAATATAGTGCCAGTCAGTGCACAGTAATAGTGTGCCAGTCAGTGCCCAGTAATAGTGTGCCACTCAGAGCCCAGGAATATTGTGCCAGTCAGATGCCCAGTAAGATTGTGCCAATCAGTGCCCAGGAATATTATGCCAGTCAGATGCCAAGTAATTTTGTGCCAGTCAGTGCCCAGGAATATTATGCCAGTCAGATGCCCAGGAATATTGTGCCAGTCAGTGCCCAGGAATATTATGCCAGTCAGATGCCCAGGAATATTGTGCCAGTCAGTGCCCAGTAATAGTGTGCCAGTCAGAGCCCAGTAATAGTGTGCCAGTCAGATACCATGAATATTGTAACAGTCAGAGCCCAGTAATAGAGTGCCAGTCAGTGCCCAGGAATATTGTGTCAGTCAGTGCCCAGTAATAGTGTGCCACTCAGAGCCCAGGAATAGTGTGCCAGTCAAATGCCCAGTAATATTGTGCCAGTCAGTGCCCATGAATATTATGCCAGTCAGATGCCAAGTAATTTTGTGCCAGTCAGTGCCCAGGAATATTGTGCCAGTCAGTGCCCAGTAATAGTGTGCCAGTAAGAGCCCAGTAATAGTGTGCCAGTCAGATACCAGGAATATTGTAACAGTCAGAGCCCAGTAATATAGTGCCAGCCAGAGCCCAGTAATATAGTGCCAGTCAGAGCCCAGTAATATAGTGCCAGCCAGAGCCCAGTAATATAGTGCCACTCAGAACCCAGTAATATAGTGCCAGTCAGAGCCCAGTAATAGTGTGCCACTCAGAGCCCAGTAATAGCGTGCCAGTCAGAGCCCAGTTATATAGTGCCACTCAGAACCCAGTAATGTGCCAGCCAGAGCACAGTAATATAGTGCCAGCCAGAACCCAGTAATATAGTGCCAGCCAGAACCCAGTAATATAGTGCCAGCCAGAACCCAGTAATATAGTGCCAGCCAGAGCCCAGTAAGTGTGCCAGTCAGAGCCCAGTAATAGTGTGCCACTCAGAGCCCAGTAATATAGTGCCACTCAGAACCCAGTAATATAGTGCCAGCCAGAACCCAGTAATATAGTGCCAGCCAGAGCCCAGTAATATAGTGCCAGCCAGAACCCAGTAATATAGTGCCAGCCAGAGCCCAGTAAGTGTGCCAGTCAGAGCCCAGTAATAGTGTGCCACTCAGAACCCAGTAATATAGTGCCACTCAGAACCCAGTAATATAGTGCCAGTCAGAGCCCAGTAATAGTGTGCCACTCAGAGCCCAGTAATAGCGTGCCAGTCAGAGCCCAGTTATATAGTGCCACTCAGAACCCAGTAATGTGCCAGCCAGAGCCCAGTAATATAGTGCCAGTCAGAACCCAGTAATATAGTGCCAGCCAAAACCCAGTAATATAGTGCCAGCCAGAGCCCAGTAATATTGTGCCAGTCAGAGCCCAGTAATATAGCGCCAGCCAGAGCCCAGTAATATAGCGCCAGCCAGAGCCCAGTAATATTGTGCCAGCCAGAACCCAGTAATATAGCGCCAGCCAGAACCCAGTAATATAGCGCCAGCCAGAACCCAGTAATATAGTGCCAGCCAGAGCCCAGTAATATTGTGCCAGTCAGAGCCCAGTAATATAGCGCCAGCCAGAGCCCAGTAATATAGTGCCAGCCAGAACCCAGTAATATAGTGCCAGCCAGAGCCCAGTAATATTATGCCAGTCAGAGCCCAGTAATATAGTGCCAGCCAGAGCCCAGTAATATAGTGCCAGCCAGAACCCAGTAATATAGTGCCAGCCAGAGCCCAGTAATATAGTGCCAGTCAGAACCCAGTAATATAGTGCCAGCCAGAACCCAGTAATATAGTGCCAGCCAGAGCCCAGTAATATAGTGCCAGCCAGAACCCAGTAATATAGTGCCAGTCAGAGCCCAGTAATATAGTGCCAGCCAGAGCACAGTAATATAGTGCCAGCCAGAACCCAGTAATATAGCGCCAGCCAGAACCCAGTAATATAGTGCCAGTCAGAGCCCAGTAATATAGTGCCAGCCAGAACCCAGTAATATAGCGCCAGCCAGAGCCCAGTAATATTGTGCCAGTCAGAGTCCAGTAATATAGTGCCAGCCAGAGCCCAGTAATATTGTGCCAGTCAGAACCCAGTAATATAGTGCCAGCCAGAACCCAGTAATATTGTGCCAGTCAGAACCCAGTAACATAGTGCCAGCCAGAACCCAGTAATATAGTGCCAGCCAGAACCCAGTAATATTGTGTCAGTCAGAGTCCAGTAATATAGTGCCAGCCAGAACCCAGTAATATAGTGCCAGCCAGAACCCAGTAATATTGTGTCAGTCAGAGCCCAGTAATATAGCGCCAGCCAGAACCCAGTAATATAGTGCCAGCCAGAGCCCAGTAATATAGTGCCAATCCACCCCCCCCCCCCCCCATCACTTACCAAATCGCTGCTTCTCCCGGACGGACGACTCCTCCGTGCAGTCCTCTCTTCTCCCTCCTGCACGGAGGAGGGAAACACAGTCGCCGGATGTGACGATACGTCACATCCGGTCGCTGTGATTTTTTTTTTTTTTTTTTTCACCCGGCGGCCGCATCCAGAGGATTCGGCCGCCTGAAAAAAAAAAAAAAAAAAAGGTAAGCAGCGCGGGGGGTGCCGGCAGCACCGGTGGCACCCCCCTAGTCAGTGGCACCCGGGGCGGGCCGCCCCCCCCGCCCCCCCCTCGGGACGCCACTGTACCTAGCAGTACACACAATTTGTTATAAGTAAATATGGCAATTAATGATCTTACTGTTATGTCTTCTGTTCAAACAGCTGCATAATAGATTGTGTCCCATTGTTGACATTTAAGAGCAGAGTCTAATAACCTGTGAAGTGCCTTTTTGACTCGAGTGTCATATCACAGGCTCCAGTGTACGTGTGTGAGACAATCCGAATAATGTGCATGGCTGGATTTAGACAGAGGAACACATTCAGGACGTGTCATCGTGATATAATGACAATTTGTTTATTGTTCATCTGTCACTTTCTCTAGACAGATTTACTAATACATATCTCCAGCTATACTGACTTCGGACTTATTATTGTCACTTTCTGATGTCCCACTGCTTCCAGAAAGAAATATTCATGTAAGTCTCATTGGGAGATATGTTTTATTACTCCCTGGCACAACTTGTATTCACAGGGCTGGTTGACAGGATTCAACAGAAGTCCCGCCCATGAGGTTCCATCTGTTGTTGATACCAACCCCGGAATCAACACTGATGGCAGATAGATAAACGGATGCAGATGATGGCATCGCAAAAGTTACAGCCATACAGCTTTTTCCTCAAGCATAATGTACTTTTACAATGTTAGGAAATGAATTTGTTTTATTAGATTATAAGTGAAAGCTCCTTGCCTTGCAGAGATGAAGTAAAGGTTATGGTGAGATTGTGGTTTGAAATTCACTTGTGTTATGGTAGATGAAACCTGATATTCACTCCAACTCACCTGCTACTCACCTCAAGTCACCTTTTAGTGAATAGCCCCATATGAGGTTGAGCTAAAAGGGGGGGATGCTATGTTGTACATCTTCTACAATAAGACTGTGTTGGCAAGAGAACTGCACAAATAAAGCATTAGGAGCCGAGGTGGAAAGATTCAGTAACATGTCTTTCTAACTCCACTTTTAATTCCCGAGTTTCGAAGTCATTTGGATCATTTGTGTTGTTTTTGGAGCCCTTTGTGTTATCTTTCTTTCTGTAGCCCACTGATGAAAGATGCAGAGGCAATGACCACTCTCAAATTATTTTAAATAATTAATGATATTTTTCAATTTTTTTTTTAAATTTCAATTTACATTTAATATTAACCAACATCTAAAACTTGTATCAGTTAGAGAATCAAGATTAAGCAGATTGACATTACAGATCAAACCCAAAGCCCAATTGTATTCCCCCTTCATATCATGCTATAGACCTTGGTAGGAAAGTATAGAATTAGTGCACCATTAACAGAAACATAGATAGATAGAGAGAGAGATAGATAGAGAGATAGAGAGATAGATAGATAGACAGAGAGATATATAAATAGAGACAGACAGACAGACAGATAGATAGATAGATAGATATAGACAGAGAGACGTATAAATAGACAGACAGATAGACAGATAGAGATAGAGAGAGACAGAAAGACAGACAGACAGACAGAGACAGACAGACAGGTAGATAGACAGACAGACAGATAGAGATAGACAGACAGAGAGACATAAAAATAGAGACAGATAGATAGACAGACAGATAGAGATAGACAGAGATACATATAAATAGAGATAGACAGACAGACAGATATACAGACAGACAGACTAAGAGATGCTCTGTTTATGCTGAAGCCTATACTTCAAAGAATGATGTTCTAAATTCTGCAGCTAAGACATTTCTTACTTAATTTCATTTAATTATGAGATGAAATAATTATTTGGTGTCTGTTGATAAGAGACATAGGATTTCTGTTTGAAGGGAATATATGTATATAAATAACATACTATATAAATGCTGTGTGTGCATTACTGCTAATTGCCGGCACAGATTACTTTCTTATTGTATTGATATTTTTACCCATTGAATTCCTGGGATAACTGAACAATATAATTCTCTCTACGTTATTACATGGGCTCCATCAACTAAACATTGTTTAAACGGCAGGAAAAACAAACACATCTCAAACTATTACATTTATTAAAGGTTCCCTGTTCACACACAGGATCTATTAATTACATACGTGCCTTGTCATGCAGTTGTAGCTTGGGGGTTATTTATAAAGGTTCATGGGGGGCTCTATTGACCACATAGTTGTCAGTCGTTGCTGGGACAGTCCCGCTTTTCCTGCCCCATAAAATTGGGATTTGTGGGAGTATTACTATAACTACAGCCTATGTGGCCTAAACTCCTAATACTCCAAAAAATATTAGCAATGCTGGTGCTCAATCTTGAGGGGGCACTCCTTAGGCTCCACCCCTTTGCATCCCTGGACCATTGCCAGAAAGTTGGCAGCTATGTGAATGCTGATACCTATACTTTTTGAACTTTGCTCGATAATTGTTCTATATAAATGATCTCCATTGTGATGTATTTCATTTCAGTTTTAAGTGGCACTACAGTTGTCTTTGAACTTTTTTTTTTTTGTCACTCGGATAATCCTACATGTATCTTTATAGATACACATGGGTTTGCTCCAAAGCTCTGCCTTCCAGCTGAGGCAGAGCCCCGTCGGCTGCTGGTGCACACTGACCCTGCCAGCATGCACTCAACCAAGCAGCGTGCAGGCTGATTGCAGATTGTCCGGCCTGACGGTCTTTCTCTACTTGTCCAGGGAATTCTCATTGCAAACCTGGAGAGTCTACAGCTAGGACTGAGTTAAATACTCGAAACATCTGAAAAGGATAACACAGAAATGGATGTAAAATACCCGGAACAGCTTGTTAGAGAGAAAGAAAAAAAAAAAAGAAGACCGGGAGTGAAACGCACAAAGGATGAGAAATAGATGGATCATAAAACGAAAAAAATAAAAAATATCATTGTATCCTGTGATCTCAACCGTCACAAGAGATGCAAATACAATTACGCATATTATGGCATAAGAGAGAAAATTGTACTAAATTGCACTTGATTTTGGAGAGATCACAGGAAATGCTTTTGATTTAGATTAAATGCCGACGCTGAACTATTCTCGACGCTGATGGGAAAGAAAAAAAATTGAGGGGAAAAAAAAATAAAACTAAAAATAGGAAATATGTCAGAGGCACCAGCATTGGCTGTGCTGAGAGTGCATTTAATTAAGGAGACCAGAATATTGCATAACTGTGTTTCATGTCATGTTTTTGATCTGAAGGTCTCAGTTGTGACTCACGTCTTGCAGAATATCAGTCTATTGTATGGGCTGCGCATGGATCAGCAGGATACGAAAACCACGCACACAATGGATACCTTTAGTGTCATTTTATTTTTGTGCAGTTAGACCAATCCAAAAACGAGAAATCCCTGACCCAAGATATTACAGATATTGATTTGCCGTGTGAAGCTTATATGTTTGGGATACCCACAAAGACCACAAAGATCAACACAAACACGGTGCTGTTTAATTTAATTTTTCTAGTTGTTTTTATTTTTAGAAATAACGGTAAAAAAAAAAAGTCGCACTAAAAATGAACGGACGAGTGCCAACATCCAGCGACCAAACAACGCGGTGGGGGAGGAGTCACTTGACATTGCGCCAGCATGTTAAATTGGAGGTACAGCCTCAACAGGGGCACCATACAAGTGCATTGAAGCAATGTATGTCTCTTGGACATAAATAACTTTGTGTGTGTGCAAGTGGCAACCAACTCCTGGCCGTCACACATGGGGCATCCCTGACCTCAAGCCTTTCTATCCTAAGCTATTGATCCCAGTCAGGGCCAGATCTGTGAAAGCTGGCTGCATAACCAACACACAAATGAAAACTGGGGGCCAATTAGGGTTGCCACCCAGCCGGTATCTTACCGGCAAGCCGGTAAAAAATTGGCTTCATGCCAATTTTAAGTCTGTGGGGAACCAGTAAGACCAGTATATTTTTGTAGAAAAGGTGGCAACCCTGGGGCCAATTGCCCCTCTGTCCCATTTGCCAACCCTCCTCTGTGCCAATCACTTGAGGAATTCAAGTGCAGTAAGCCCAACCTAGAACATTTTTGAGATTTTTTGTATATCATTTGTTTATAACCCTTTAGCTGGAAAGGTCTGGCACTGTGTGATCAATACGCTCCCTCCAGGTCTCCACATGCCCCTTACTCACGTTGGATGGTATCTTCTCTTGTTGAACAACTTTCCTTAAATAATCAGATCTTCCACTAATTCAGAATAGGTGACCACATCAAAGAGTCTCAGCTCCAAAAATGTCTACTACCATGTCTACCATTACTCTATGTATGTTTCATGTGTAACATTATGCTCTTCAGGAGATAAGATGAACCTTGGTCTGTGTATACAATTACTGGAAACATATTTTACAGGCAAGTAATTTAGGCCTACACTGGAATCAAAAGTAATGAGAATGTTCTTATTCATAATAATAGGACGTGCCATATATGCCCAGGTACAGCCTAATCAGAGAGATTGAGGAAAATAATAGCACTGTGGTAAGGTAGTTTGGGAATAATGACACTGCGGGAAGTGATTTGGGGAAGAATAGCACTGTGGTAAGTGATTTGGGGGAGAATGATACTATGGTAAGGGATTTGGAGGAGAATGACACTGTGGTAAGGGATTTGGGGAATAATGGCACTGTGGTAAGTGATTTGGGGAATAATGGCACTGTGGTAAGTGATTTGGGGAATAATGGCACTGTGGTAAGTGATTTGGGGAATAATGACACTGCGGGAAGTGATTTGGGGAAGAATAGCACTGTGGTAAGTGATTTGGGGAATAATGGCACTGTGGTAAGTGATTTGGGGAATAATGACACTGTGGTAAGTGATTTGGGGAATAATGGCACTGTGGTAAGTGATTTGGGGGAGAATGATACTATGGTAAGGGATTTGGAGAAGAATGACACTGTGTTAAGGTATTTGGGGAGGATGAAACCGTGGTTAGGCATTTAGGGAATAATGCCCCTGTGGGAAGTGGTTTGGGGAACAATTATACTGTGGTAAGTGATTTGAAGGAGTAATGACACTGTTTCAGTTGATTATGGGGATTATGGAAAATCCCTGGTACCATAATAAGTGCATTGCATGCCAATTGTGACATAGTTAATTAAGGTTTATTTAGATGGAGCACCCAGGGCTCATCAAATGAGCTTAGCATCTATCACACACATATATTCATAAATCACATACAAAATGAGATATTTATGGCACATTATTGGAGGTGACAGGTGAATGCTTTAACATACATAAAGTTTGCTGTACTGCACACATCTCTGCTCGAGGGTGTATTATATAACCAACCTTGTTACATTTAGCAAAGATTGCTAGCACGCAAGGGTCACTGCTAGTCCTTCTGCAGACAAATTACACATTATTCATCAAAATGACATTTTTTTCTCTTCTACCAAGTTCTAAAGAATGTCCATTGTGTAACGATTCCTTCTTACCTATTGACTCGTCTTCAAATCCCAGATGTAGTAACAGAGCATCACTTCTTCAACTAAGATCTTAGATGTAATACATTCCTAGCACTTGTATATAGATGATTGTGCATTCTTATGTCCTATACATACCAACACTATGACAGCAGTGGGCAAGGCTGGACAGGGGCCATCGAGTTCTCCGAGCAGGGGAAACTCACCAGGTTTGTCACTGCACAATGTATTGTACTGGTTTTTGGAAAACAAGGAGCATCTTTCAAAGCACCCTTCCTGCTTACATTTGCTTTTGTCTACACTGCAACATCACTGACATCCTGCATATGTGCAAAGGGCATCCCGGACATTTACATGAGAGCTCTCTGATTAGATCGTATGAGATGCTGAGGACAGCCATTTTTAAGGTTTCATGGAATGTCCTAAGAGAAATCTTGCAAACGGTTTTCAAGTCAAGTATTGTATTAACTATATTATAACTACGCATTGATTGGTTCCAGTATTGATGTGTCGGCTTTAATATTCATTCATTTCTCCAGTTGTGTTGTCTGTTCTTGCCCCTGCACAGTTAATCTCAGGATTTCTTGTTCAGCTCTATGCCTAGTCTCCCATTCTTCCTCCCTGTATATGAAATGATTAGCTTGAATCCGTACCAGCTCTGCACGGCTGGAGCAAATGGTTGCAATTCCTACTTCAATCACAGTTTGTGCCACGATAACTATCATTTTCATTTGGCCACGAGGCAAATTATACATTGTTTCCCCTTACTCCATTATATCAGGTCTGCTGGCTCTGATAATCTAATCATTTGTATAGAACTGAATCGCAAAGCATGATGACCGTTTATTTCAGATTAAAGGGACTGCAGCTTGAGCACCACTGACATCCTGGTCGGCATATACTGCACTTAATGTAATCACAGCAAGCTCTGATATTACATGGAAAAAATATGGTGTGCATCACAGGGAAAGTGTCATGTATGACATAGTTGCCAACACTCCTGAATTTGCAGCGACAAATGTCGGCCTGTCTCAGCATTAAAGGGACTGTCTAGTGCCCAAAATGCATATTCCGAATATTAATGCATATTAATGTGCTTTCAAAGTACTTTGCATTGCTTAAAATATAAAATACTTACAGCCAATGAAATTTTAAAATTGCAAGAAACCAGCACTGCCCACGCGAGTAAATTTAATTTCCTTTTCTTTTTCTGCAGAAACCAATCACAATAATTTCATTCAAATGAATGACATTTACTGTCTCTTTAGTGATGTTATCAGGCAATGTTTTGTCCTGTTGAGAGATCCTACTGGGTATTATAGAAAGGTCACTTAGTGTCCACCCATGGAATTTAATTCCAGGAGCGCAAGAAGTGACTAAATGAAACAAAATGTTATATCCTGCAGTACATATACAGAGTAATCACTTTGGAGGGCTTGAGTCAAATATCATTGAATACTGGGGAAAAAGCCTGTGCGTTATACAAGTAGTCATCTTCATCTTTCACCAAAGTGAGTTTGGCAACTAGACTGTCCCTTTAATACAGTCGATGCACAGTACAGTGCGCTATGCACAGGCAGGACTGTGTTTAAACTATGTATGTCTTAGAGGCCTAGATGAGGAGAACTGAATTGAGTTCAATCTCCAAGGGTCCTGCAATGTTGCATAGCCCTGCCCCTTAACACCACCCACTCATGTCCCAGAGCTAAGAAGACAATGGAGTTAGTTTGCATCCCCTCTAATTATTTTATTTCAAATAGTGCACCTCTCATTACAAAACAATGGAGAAACGCTACCAGTACCAGGTTGTTTCTATGGATATGCCATTCCTTGGCTGTCCAGCTTCAAGTTAAGCCATTTTTGTCTCATATATGGCCTCCATTGAATTGCGTGATCTCTGACTATGTGGCACAGAATGTCACACAAGAGTAATCACCCGCTTTATTCATGAATGAGGGAATTGTGCAGAGAATTTCAAACTTTAGGCCAAAGTAGCCGATTAAGAACAATTCTCCATGTTCAATTGAGTGGGAGAACATTACCTACTTTGGCTACTTTTTGCCTGAATTTTTAAATTTCCTGCTCAATTCCTGGCAATTCTCAAAGTCTTTGAACTAAAGACTTTTGTGACCTCTTCTACTTTGACCTTTAGTTTGAAACAAAAGTTGGAGTATTGTACACAGCACTGGTGAGACCTCACTGGGAGTATTGTACAGAGCTCTGGTGAGACCTCACTTGGAGTATTGTACAGAGCACTGGTGAGACCTCACTTGGAGTATTGTACAGAGCACTGGTGAGACCTCACTCGGCGTATTGTACGCAGTACTGGAGACCGTATCTCCAGAAGGATATTGATACTTTGGAGAGAGTTCAGAGAAGGGCTACTAAACTGGTTCATGGGTTGAAGGATAAAACTTACCAGGAAAGGTTAATGCATCTTAACATGTATAGCTTGGATGAAAGACGTAACAGGGGGGATACGATAGAAACATTTATATACATAAAGGGAATCAACACAGTAAAGGAAGAGAGTATATTTAAAGGAAGAATAACTACCACAACTAGAGGACATAGTCTTAAATTAGAGGGGCAACGATTTAAAAGTAATATCAGGAAGTATTACTTTACTGAGAGGGTAGTGGATGTATGGAATAGCCTGCCAGCAGAAGTGGTAGAGGTAAACACAGTCAAGGAGTTTAAGCATGCGTGGGATAGACACAAGGCTATCCTAGCTATAAGATAGGGAACAGGGGACTAATAAAAGTATGTAGATAATTGGGCAGACTAGATGGACCGAATGGTTCTTATCTGCCGATGACACATTCTATGTTTCTATGGTGACTGCTCAACTGTTGGTGCAACTGCACCATAGTTTATACCAGGGGCTTATCGTCCATCCTGAGTGACATGCGTGTTGCCAGTCCAGAGCACGCTGCGAACAGGCAGCACACAACCCCCGGAAATACACAAGTTACATCCAACGGACCGACAGCAGCTACGATTTCAGCAACAGACTAACTCGCTCTGTTGCCAATTCGACAAGCACTGAAACTATAAATAAATTAATTTACCTTTGGTGCTGGTGGAGTGAGTGACTCTGTTGCCAAATTCACAGTCTGTGTCCCGGATGTATTTCTGGGGTTCGTGTGCTCTCTGTTCGGAAATACACAGCGCGGCTGCATCATGCGAGGTGTGTGGCGCACAACCAGCACATATGGAGCATACGCCACTGGTTTATACCTAAATCCTATTGTTTCGGCTCCTAACTGTCGTGTAGATCGATGGATGACCCATACACTGCTTTGTAAATACAGTTTATTTTCACAGGCTTCTTGTCATATCTAGTGGCTTCTTGCTAGTAATCCGGGGCAAGCTCCCAGCCGGTCCTCAAGTTATTACTGAGAACACATTGCATCTATTGTGTTGAATTTTAGTAAACAACTATTTAAATGGACATCAGTCAACGACACAATAAAAAGAAATCAAAGGCACAGCTATATTCAGGATAAAAGCAGAATTATCCACTTATCACTGATAACCATTCATTAAAATGCCAGTCATGGGAATATTAAAGTCAGCCAACGGACAGTTCAGAAACTGAAACTATTACACAGATACCAGATCACTTACAGTCCTTCTCATTGTTAAAAAAAAGAGTCGGAGTTTCGATCTCAGTCTGTCAACTTATTTTTTTGTATTTATTTTATTTTTGTTGCCTTAAAGATATAACAGTATATGAAATACTTACCAAAATAGTACCAATCTGGAATCACTGTACATGAAATCTGATGGGACACTACAGAATTTGGAGAGAAACTAATTAAGGTAGTTCTAATTATTACTCCTGGAAGTCTGAATGCGAGGGTAAACCTAGTTAAGGTCCCCCCTGCTGATCCCATGCAAAAACTTCTATATTAGAAGCACAAGTGAAAAAAACAAACATCTAGTGTTCCTTTAAAAGCAAACCTTTCCCCCCAGTTACTGAAATGTAAAATGCTTTAAAAAAATCAGACATTTCAGATCCCAATTCATGTTAAACTGGTGGTTTTATTTTTCCAAACATACTTAGATTTGATTATTTTTTTATGTATATGTTTGGTCCTCTGATTATGGTGTTTCTGTAAGATTAATTTCTTCCTTTAAATGGTAAATCATTTTTCAATTCATCCAAATCTTCTGAAATGTAAGCTAGTAATGGCTTCTTCTCCAGGAGGAAAAGTGTTAAATATTACCTCCATTATTTAAGATCCTTACTTGGATTATTAGCACTGGGGGAGTCCTGGAAAATCCATTTCCTTCCTTGTTTTTGGGGTGAGACATTTAATGTTTTTAACAATTCATGCCGTGACGGTGACAAGATGACATTTAACATATGTTGGTAAAATTAATCCAATATAGAAAAGAAAAATGATCAAACACAAAACATATTTTTATTCTATTTTATTTCTGAAGTAAGCGAGATTAAAGGCTGGCTTGATATTACATAATGTTTATCTGTCAGAGTTAGCTCTGCGTAGGTAGAGACAGAACAGCAACTGCAGATATGGCATCTGCACATCATTTATCTCTGATAAACATCCGCAAAAAACCCATCTCCAACCTCAATATAACAATTTCCTTTAATTCTCTTTAAAATGTAGCATAGGAAATGCAATGCACACTACGATCAGGGAGCGTGAGGCAACACTAGCAGAGGTCTGAGTGTGTTTAACACAAAGACTTGATGCTGCCCGAGGCTTCCCATGCTAAGGGAGAGAGAGACAGCAGACATGGGCAGGAGAGAGGAGAGACAGCAGTCTGGGGAGAAGAGAGACAGCAGACATGGGCGGGAGAAGAGAGATAGCAGACACGGGGAGGAGAGAAGAGAGACAGCGGACACGGGGAGGAGAGAAGAGAGACAGCGGACACGGGGAGGAGAGAAGAGAGACAGCGGACACGGGGAGGAGAGAAGAGAGACAGCGGACACGGGGAGGAGAGAAGAGAGACAGCGGACACGGGGAGGAGAGAAGAGAGACAGCGGACACGGGGAGGAGAGAAGAGAGACAGCGGACACGGGGAGGAAAGAAGAGAGACAGCAGACACGGGGAGGAGAGAAGAGAGGCAGCAGACACGGGGCGGAGAGAAACGAGACAGCAGACACGGGGAGGAGAGAAGAGAGACAGCAGACACGGGGAGGAGAGAAGAGAGACAGCAGACACGGGAAGAGAGAAGAGAGACAGTGGACACGGGGAGGAGAGAAGAGAGACAGCGGACACGGGGAGGAGAGAAGAGAGACAGCGGACACGGGGAGGAGAGAAGAGAGACAGCGGACACGGGGAGGAGAGAAGAGAGACAGCGGACACGGGGAGGAGAGAAGAGAGACAGCGGACACGGGGAGGAGAGAAGAGAGACAGCAGACAAGGGGAGGAGAGAAGAGAGACAGCAGACACAGGGAAGAGAGAAGAGAGACAGCAGACACGGGGGGGTAGAGAAGAGAGATAGCAGACATGGGGAGGAGAGAAGAGAGACAGCAGACATGGGAAGCCCCTACTCAAGAGAAGCAAGGATTAAAAAAAAAAAAAGTGTCATTGTGTTTTAAGTCATGGCCCAGAGAACAAAATTACTGTGTAGAAAATATTGAGTCAGCCCATTGTGTTGCCTTATTACAAAAGTGGGTGTGACTACGTACAGTGACTGTGGCTGTGCAGAGAATGAGCACTGCTGACTGGGATCATGTTACCTAGACACTGTTTTACTGTGAATTAATATAATTTAAACAAATATCACAAGCTCTTTTCATCATGTTTTTATACTCTACATTCACAGTATAAACACTATTTAAGTAGCAGGGTCCCTTTAACTAGAACACACCATAGAAAAGTATGATCTGGAGGCCCAACTGTAACGTCAGGGTCTCTTACCAGTCAGAGGTGGAGTCCAGATGCAGATGACAAATAGGCACTTAAGTACAAATAACGACACCAACCAGAGTTATTGAGAGTGGGGAACAACAACTTGGTTGGTGAGTTGGTGCACAAAGGCTTGTAAGATCCAAAACGAGGTACAGGAGGGCAAGGAGGAAAGCAAGGTCAGGCAATCCAAGGTCATGGGCTGGCAGCTGAGGTTCAAAATCAGGAACAGGCAAGGGTCAGGGAAAGGCAGCTCAAAATTCGTGATCAAGGAAGGAAGCAAAACGTTCGGCAACAGGAATCAATATCTTAGTAGGGAAAACAGTAGCAAGTAACTTAACTGACTGACAGCTCCAAAAACCAGAAGCAATGTCTTTCAGGTAAGGTGAAGTTTATATAGGCTGTTTATATAATGAGCTAGTGATTGCAAGGGAGGTGTCAGGGAAAACACCGGAGGTGTTCTTTTGAAGGTGTGGGATAGCGTCTGCCATCTTGGATCACCCATGTGGTGGGTGTATCATGGAGGAGCAGCAGACTGCAGTTCTCTTCCAGGAATATCCCTGGAACATTGGGTGAGTGTGACACCAACCCTACTATTAGCATTATTTTCTAAGCAACCTGCAGAGATAGCCCACATGGTGGTCCTTGGAGATTTTTGTACTACCTTAATCCTGGCTAAAAAAAAATTAATTAAAAAAAATCTAACAGGTTTTGTTGTATTACCCCATAAAATCAATAACTTCTGACCCACAAACCTACGCTTCTCCGGCCCTCTACATAAAAAAGGTTACACAACACTTTATCCCTATATAAAGGGATTCTGTGTAAGCATGTGTTACTAAACGTAACATTCCAAACTGACCCAACATTAGGACCAACGATACAGTGAGTCACTGGTGTCCTCATACAGACGCTCTGTCTATCCCTGAACTCACTGGTAAAAAAGGTTACACAACACTTTATCCCTACATAAAGGGATTCTGGGTAAGCATGTGTTACTAAACGTAACATTCCAAACTGACCCAACATTAGGGCCGATACGGTGAGTCACTGGTGTTGTCTTACAGACGCTCTGTCTATCCCTGAACTCACTGGTAACTAAATGTTAAACTAGTAGCCATGCAAGCGATGACATATATATTTTTTGTGAACTCTTTAATGTAAGCAATGGTTCTTTGATCTAGGTATACTGCCAAATAAAGTTGTGTTTTTAATGACCCCGGTAAATCCTGCTCAGACCTATTTTAACTCGCTTTATCGAACAGCTTTGCCTTCCTTCATTATGCTGTGGCCATAGATTTCTTTTTTTTTTTTCCCCTTTTCTTTTTATTAATACAAACTGATTATGCAAATAGAAGCCTTTGAAAGGAGAAGACGGGCACTTGATGAATTCGGTAAAGTAAGTAAGATCACAGTTCACATTACTAGATGGTGATCAATTCTATGCGGGGCGAGTATAGATCGGGAACTTTTTCAAATATTTTATGAAAATGTAGGCACTTGAAACCCTTGGAGTATAAATCTTTTATTCAAATCAGTTCTCATAAACCAAAAAGACACTCGAGCTTAGTCTGGCTCTTCTCAGATAGCTCAATAGGCTAAAGCACCATCTCTAGGTTGAGGAGACTCAGCCCATCATCCAACCAGCGTAACTATGCTGAGTATATAACATCATCAGGACATACTTTTTTACTACTATTATTATTGATTTAGTCAACTGGGGTAAGAAATGGCTTGAAGATGGCTGTTAAAATGGCACCGGATGCATTGGTGATGCAACTAGGGTTGCCACCTGGCCGGTATTTTACCGGCAGGCCGGTAAAAAATTGCCATCAGGCCCATGTTAAGTCTATGGAGACAGTACCAAGGCCGGTATTTTTTTGAAGAAAAGGTGGCAACCCTAGATGAAACTCATGAAGCAGGGTTTGGGTTATTTTATAGCAGTGGGGAGGAGTCAGATTATCATTTTTAGTGAAGTCCCTACAAAATTTCAGGGCTGATCTCCCACAGTTGGCTTGGTGAAACGTTATGATAAATTAACAGGTCACTTTGCATTTGACCAAATCTTAAGAATTAAGACAGTTTAAATTCTAGACAATAAACATTTTTCTTGCAAAGAGAGGACCCTCAACAGCTGGCTTGCACATAGTGTTCACTAGTGTGCACTTACTAGTGCATGTTCAGGGAAAGAACAAATGGGTATCGGGGTAGGAACCAACAATATTCATGGTAGACATCTACTGCACTTTGTGGACAACAAGCATGTTCTATGGTCCTTCACAGACCTTGTATGGACACTTTACGTATTCCTGATCGGTACACAACACTCAAAAGGTTATTGAATCTATTTGTGAGTTCTGTATGTACCTGTATGTATGCTCAGTTCCCATTGACAGGGGCTTGCCCAGGGCCCATTGACAGAGGCTTGCTCAGGGCCCATTGACAGAGGCTTGCTCAGGGCCCATTGACAGAGGCTTGCTCAGGGCCCATTGACAGGGGCTTGCCCAGGGCCCATTGACAGGGGCTTGCCCAGGGCCCATTGACAGGGGCTTGCCCAGGACCCATTGACAGAGGCTTGCCCAGGGCCCATTGACAGAGGCTTGCTCGGGGCCCATTGACAGAGGTTTGCCCAGGACCCATTGGCAATAAAGATGGCACTGGATCTAACAGATACACATCATAGACACCACCACGCTGAAAGGAAATAATTTGTATGTGATAATCCTTTTTAAAATAATCTCTAAGAAACATTAATCCTTGTAAAATAAAATGATTTAGTACATTGTTTTTAAGAACATTATCTTTGTTCTTTTCCTGGTACACTTGGAACAATAATACTGTAATTATCTGAAAGATCAAGCTGTAATTGCAGACTGCTGCTTTCTTCTGCCTTGCCATTACAGAGATATTAATAAAAAAAGATGATTTTGGATGAAATCTTGGTACCTTATTCAGTGGGAAAAAAGCATCAAAGCAAAATTGAAACATAAGATTAAAATAAATATATATATTAATATCTGTCAGAAGTGGTAGACAAATTTTGAAAGCATTGTTTGTTGAGTAAGCCGGGCTGGGTTTGTGTAGGTTTTTGTTTAGCGGCACAGATGGCATATATGGCCCTTTTGCTTCTCCTATATACCATCAAGCCTTTCTTAAATAAGTTTGCATTACGTAGAATATTATGCTTGCATATGTTGAAATATAAAGTAAAAATTGGTAGTCCTCCAAGAAGTCATAAATTTAACCCCTTCCCGACGCTAGGATTTACTATGCCGTCCTGATTTTCAGTGCCTAAAAGACGCTAGGAGGGTATAGTACGTCCAGCGTTAAACAGTTCATCATGGCTCGTCGCGATGAGCTGTGCTCTGATCCCACTGCATGCACTTGCAGCTGGATCCTACCTGTCAGATGAGGCCACTTTGAGTGGCCTCAGTCTGACAGAGAAAATGTATGCGGTGCTCAAAGCAAGCACCGACTACATTTCACTAAATCGCGCCATACCCGAACTTCCGGGTTCAAGCAATCCTCTGTGACCTCACACGTGACGTCCAGAGGCATCACCATCTTTTGGCAGGGACCCACAGGGTCTATTACCTTGTGATCGGTGGCCATCAACAGATTTTGACGTGTTGGTGCTTGCTTTGTCTGGGACGCAAGCACCATGGGTCACGAAGGGGTTAAAGCAGACAGGGAGCTGTAATTTGTTTTTGTTTTTTTCTCATCTATGCAGCTTTCTCGTCACTGACTGACATTAGAATTCTAACACGTACCTGATTGGATAAAACTGCCAAGTGGCTAATTACAACACAACTTTGACACACACGTTCTTTTTTTCTGGTCTGTGCCGGTCATCAGCTGATTTCTCCAAAAAAAAAACCAGGGTTCTTGCAATAATAAAAGGCAGAGTACGCAGGTTCCATTGTCTTCACACATATATTAACATTTTCTATTTATGTGTAAGCTTTGTACTATGTGTATTAAAGTGTAACTGACTCTTTGGGGGGTTCTTAATTTTAGAATTCTGCCCCAGAATATACTTATTTTTATTTTATTTATCTATTTGTCAAGACCAGGGACCCTCTCCTACCTTGCCCCAGGGGTCCCCTCTTCATAGAGCTACTTCAGCCTCCTTTTTTCGGCATGTAGGCCTCATCCCCAGCCTTGAGTGACAGGCCAACCCCGAGTAGCTAACGTGATGGTGCCTGGAGGGTTGGGGTGCGTGACTTCCCCAATGCCTCTTTATGCCCCCGCAGGCAGCTTACTCCTCCATTAGATTAGCATATTTGATGTCCTAGGCAGCACACTTGATTGGGTGTGTCTGAGAGAGCATAATCGCTTTGAGCCCGCTATATGCACTTAGGGTTGCCACCTGGCCAGTATTTTACCGGCAGGCAGATAAAAAAAATTGGCATCAGGTCAAAGTTAAGACTTTGGAGACAGTACCAAGGCCGGTATTTTTTTAAAGAAAAGGTGGAAACCCTATATGCACTGTATATGCATGCTTTGAGTCCACTATAGACACTAAATAAAAAGATATTAGTTATACTAATTATAATTATTTATATATTATGTAATGTGTTAATGTTCTGAAATGCTATCTCATGCAAGGAACTTGTACTTTAACTATAATTCCCCTGCAAGTGCTCGGCGGTGAAAAAAAATAATAATCTTGCTCACTGTTTTATTATTCACAAGCACTAACAAAACATTGTTGTAAACAATTTGTGCACAGAGTTTGTCAGCGCTGCCATTCTGTAAATTATTCATTCAAGCTTTGCGAGTGAATTACTGATTCCATTTAATAAAGTTACCGAGCATTTTGAAGTTTCTTGCAATGTGTTATCAGGGATCTCTCTAGCTATGGCATGAATGGGCCTTCTTACACATTTTTAGAGCAGAGGCGTTGTTTCATTTAAAGAGATTTTAACGAATTATAATAACACTAATTTGTTTTTTTAAATAAAAACTTGAATTGCTGAGATGCTTTATTTACTTAAAGGAAGCAAGGGTTAAACAAAACATGTCCCGGTAGAATTAAGAAAACTCGACGTGTATCTTAATAGATACCTGCTGGTTTACTAACTGCTGTGTCTCACATGCGAGACACAGCAGTTCCTGGTTTTCGCGTGCTGGTTCTGCTCTGACAGCTGAATGCAAGGGTCTCTCGCTGCTAACATAGCGAAAGACCCTATTTTTTTGCATGGGATCAGCAGGGGGAATCTGGTTAAGGTCCCCCCTGCTGATCTCATACAAAAACAAGGGTCTCTCTCTTTGCTAGCAGAGAGAGTTGGTCGCCATCCAGACGACTGCCTGCTTCCCATGGAAACATGGCAGCTGTCGGTCAGCGGATGAACTGGCGTGTACCATCAAAAGTACTATCAAAAGTACCCGCCAGTTTATCCTCATACTAGGGACTACTAACTTTTCACTTGTGTTTCTATATTAGAAGCACAAGTGAAGAAAAACAAAACATGTAGTGTCCCTTTAACAATGGTTCACAGATGTCCAATGTGAAACTGGATGCAGCCATTTTCAGAATGGTCATTGTAACGAGAAGGCTAGGCAGTCTGATGTTAAATCTCGTTTTGTAAGGGATTCGATATCTCCTCAGCCCAAGTCCTTAGGAAAACAGTATCAGCTTGCTCGCCAAACCCCTGGACGTCAACCAAAATATAGTGATCCCCAGAATTAGACACAGCTACAAAGGTTTGTCACAAGCAAGAAGAACAGTTTATTATAGACAAGACAGCACATTCATACAGTAAAACATCTTGATAACAGGGGAGACTGAACAATACACTTAAAGGGATTCACTTTCACATAATGGATAATACAATTAAACCTGGCACCAGTCTGGGAGGTGGACCAGTGAGGATACACAAGCATACAATCACAGTTTAACACACCTTTCCCAGCTGGCTTCCACAGTCACAGTGTTTCGTGACAGTCATGGTGGAACACATGCTGTGATGAAGACATTAGCTACCGCATAGTTACATGTAAATTACCCAGGGAAGTTTGTAAACACACAAAAACCATATAAACTAAAATACATTCTCAAACATATTAAGAACCTGGGTGTAGAGCAAAAAAAAAAACATTTTAGAAAGCGTGTCATGTTTGATGTCAAATGGCCATTTCTCCTATGCCCGTGTTTTAAATGGGCTTTATATAAGTGCTTTCCCTTTTTGTTCGCATACTTGTCCTCTGTGGGCAAAGGGAGCTTCATGTAACTCCACCCTCTATTCACCTGACTCCTCTTAATGGCAGATGACTCCACCCATTTTAGGGCTGACCATGCTCCCGGTAGCTTGGGCCCGCCCAGGAGGAGAGTTAAACGAAAATAGCTCGACGTTTCAATGTATTTTTGATTGTGATATGTTAGCAATGTGAATGTGTTGACTGGCTAAGGCACCAGGTTTCTAACTGAAGTAACACTTGGATTTGTATCTCCTTTTAAGGGCAACATAATTGTCATACTTATCGGCATGGTTTTGACCGGTTTTGCCCTAATGAAAGGGCAGATCAGGAGTGGAAGGGTCTGATCAAAAGATTGACTACCCCTAGCAGGACGAAATTGGTTTGACCCAGATGGCTTGAAATCATCTGTGAAACTGAGAGGTTCCACGTCTAACCCACCAAGCAGCCACAGCTTAAATACTTCCAAACAATTGGATTTAAATTGCTTAACCCAGTCCTCTTACTGTGTATTCAGGACATCAGGACATTTACTATTACGTTTGTGTCCTAGATTGTATTTTAGCGGGCAGACAGGTAAAAAAAAAAATTAGCTTGAGGCCAATTTTAAGTCAATGGAGTATTTTGTATGGAAAAAAAAAACTGTCAACCCTATTTGCTATTGAGTTATTTGCTCAACAACCAAGCTTCTCCGCCGTTTGTCTCCTTTTCCCCAAATTCTCCTCTTACTGAAACGTGAATAATCGTCTTTTGTTAGAAAACTTTATTTATTTTTTTTTCCGCCAGCAGCTACCTCCTAACAACTCGAGCATCTCCCAGCGGCTGCGAGGCACAGTAATCAGTAATCACGCTGTTGTGGATAATGCAGGAATAGATTGCTAATGCCATTAATTAGACCATAATCCGATAATGTTCTTTTGTGTTCTTGTGTAATATATAATTCAGAAGGCTCTCCAAGATGATATGAAGAGGGTTTATAGGCCAGTGAAGTACAGGAGACACCAATTTTGGCACTGTATTAAAGTGTTACTCTCAGATTATAATTTGCAGAGTGGTTTAGATAGCTTTACTCTATATATTATTTTCCTTAACTTTAACCTTCTGTTTCTCTTCCTTTCTTTTTTTTTTTTCTTGTTACCACTCAATAGTCTGTTTACTCGGCAGCATTTATAAGTAATAATTAAGTGTTTTATTTGAAGTAGAGGCATGAAATAAATGATATAAATGTACAGTGGCGTGCTTTGAGATACAACAATATGTAGTTCTGCATTGATGCATGCCATATACTGCATGGTCCAGAAAGCACATCAAACAAAGCGTAGGTGAGGATCACAGCTATTTTATATGGACCGTTATTGTATGTGCAGGTGAACCCGCCACCTTGCGTGTAGAAAGGGATCTGATGTCCCCTCCCAGGTCATCATATGCAGCAAAGCGCTATCATTCCAGCATTTCACATAAAGGGTTACTAGGAGGAAATCTATGTGAAAGTGTTTAATGTTCTAGTATGGAGATCTCAGAACACTTTATGTGGGAGCTATGACTTTAAGAGTCCCTTTCCTCGACTGCGTAAAGGAATTGTTGCAGCCCATTGCGTCACCGGAAAAACGGCTTTTAAAAAGGGGACTCTGTGACCTAAACAGTGTTCAAGTCCCCCGGGAAACAAGCAAGGCTAGGTGGGAGGGGGCCCTGTATGAGGGAGGGGAGTGACTGGAATGGCTCACGTGGTGAGGGAGGGGAGGGGCTGTGACCAGGGTATAAAGGCAGCCCTCCCCCCCTCTCTGTGTCGGCCATTTTAGAAAACGGACACAGCAGGAGTATTTTCACCGCCCACCCGTCCCCTTTTTTATTGGTGTTCAATTGGTTGTTATACGTGTGTTTAATGTTTTTCTCCTTTGTCGCAGCAGGCGGGGTGTCCTTGCCAATTTAATAGTTAAGGACGGAAGGGATGAAGTCCTAAGGATGGTAAAGTGTCCCCTCCCCTAACCTCGGATAAAATGTAGGTGATACTAACGGCCATGCCCACCGAGCTAATAGTCGGCTGGTGGTTAGCATTAGGTTGGCAAAGAAGAAATGAGGTGATGTGGACGAGGGGGGAGGGGGGCTACCTTGGTGTAGGGACCTTAGTTTTAAAAGGTCGGGATTGTTATGTGTTAGGGACTATTTGGCAAGGACTAGTTATAACTGTATGATGTCTTGAATATTTTAATGTTATATATTTGTGATCTATTTATATATTTCAGAAGGTTATAAGTGAAATAATAAATGGAGGATAGTTGGTGGCTCATGCAGTTATTTGTTATGTTAATAAAGCTGTGGCCTAATTTAAATCCAATTTAAGTCTGGCGTCTTTTATTTGGGGGGGTTTGTGGGTAAAGGTTGGGTTTTATACATGTAAGGAACATCTTCCCCTATACTACATACATGTTGTGACTGTGGAAAATGAAATGATCCATGAAAAGTGATCTATACATTGCGTTAGCAAAATTACAAGCCAATGGATAGATAAGCAGAAAAGTGTGGTGTTTCTTGATTATGTCATCAAGCCACCAGGTAATGTCAAGCCACCAGGTGATGTCATAAACCAGAGACTCCACAGACTTGGCTGAAACACATTTTTTTTCTCAGTTTGTGCATTTGCCCAAACTCTTGCCACCTTTTCTAAAAAAATAAAATAAAATACAATTAAATACTGCCCATGCTGTCACCTCCACAGACTTCACACAGACTACAAGCCCCAGTACCGGCAGTGTGGCAGCCATATTTGAATTTTTGTATCATGATGAAACAGGGCTAAGCCAACCCCTTCAATCCCCATGATTTCGTGGGACAGTCCTGTTTTTGGCACTCTGTCCCACCGAGCTGCTCTACCTTTGTCCCACTTTTCAGATCAGAGGCAGAGTTCAGATGGATTCGGGACAGCAATACCACAGTTTCAATCTTATTCTCCGATGTCTTGATCTGCCAGTTTGAGTAGAAGCATGGTGATGCTGACACTCTACCTTCCTAGCTCCGCCCTGTGGCGTCCCAAGTCGCCGGCAGGTATGCCCATCTTTACCAGCATTTTAGTTATGGTATTATTTTATTGGACTATGCAGGTTTGAATTGATAGCTAGAGTTCAGAATTAATTATGCCATTTGGATTCATCCCATATCAAGAGACCAGAATATAGAAGGATAGTATATGTAATCTTATTTTGCACTGCGTCCACGTAACCGTTGAAATGTATAGTTCCAGACGATCAGCAAAAAAACGGTAAGAACATTTATAGCTACTTGTTGGCTTTTCCCCAAAGTATGACGTGCTAGAATCTTTTCAGTATGACGTGCTAGAATCTTTACGAAAACATATTGGCTTCTGTAGTGGTACAATCCTCATGACATTTGTCCATCTTGTTTTCACACCCCACGACAGATAAGTGCGGTAATGATGCACCCCTGTGATGACATCATCAGAAATGGCAACATTAGTCAGTTCCAACCAAGACAATCTAAAAGATATCAAGCATGTTTTTTTATCAAGAAAGAAAGAAAAAATTTAAATTACTTAAAGGGACTGTCTGGTGCCCACAATCCCTTTCCAAATATTAATAAATAGTAATGTGCTTTCAAAGTGCTTTAAAATGCATGTTTTACATTTTGCATTGCTTAAAATATGTATAAAAAAAAAAAACTTTCACTTGATGAATTTGTGAAATTACAGTAGTTAGCAAGAAACCACACTAGCTGAGTAAAAGTAATGTACTCTTTTTTGCTGCTGATAATAATATCATTCAAATTAATGGAATTTCCTGTTTATCTAGTGATGTCATCAGACGATGTGTGCAAGGTTAAAGGGACACTACCACTTACATAAGATGTAATTAGATAACCTGGTCATTTAAAACAAACACATATATAAATCATATGCCATTGTTTTTTTGTTTTATATGATTGAACTAATTCCATATAAAAGGAAAAATAAAATTATTCCTGGCTCCATTTTGTGAATATTTTCCATGATGCAACAATGTCCAAAATCTTCCAGTCAGCCTCACTTTACAACCGTGGTCAAAGCCTGCATGATGATGTCATAAGACACTCCCCTGCTCTCTTACTGGCTACTGCATATCATAGTGGGCAGGTCTAGGTGGCTGTGTACAACTTTTTTTTTACCTGCCTTCCAACACAAAGAGAGGATATTGATCAAACAGGATTAGAACTCCGCCCCCTTGTGATGTAATAGTTACATTACCCTCCCATTCACTGCACGTTTATTGTCAGAATTCAGACTTATAGACTGCATTCTGTGTCCAAAGCCCCAAAGTGAGAAATTTGCTGTAAAGTTACTAAGGGATGGCACCCAAAAACCACAATATTTCACAAAATGGTGGCGCCCAGTCAAACTTGTTTAGTTACTTATTTTATTAAATACAGTCACATTACAAAACCAAAAGACATATCTGAAATCAACAACACAAAACAAAAAATAAAACCTTTTCATGTTTTGGTTGGAGTGTCCCTTTAAGAGATCCTACTGTATACAAGAGCATGGTCACTTAGATTCTACACAATATATTATATTTCAGTAGCATAGGATGACTACATAAAAGAAAATTGTATATGCTCAGTGTCTATATAATTAGTGCTGCTGCACCTGTACTATATGTGCAGAGTAATCACTGGGGGGAGGGCTTGAGTAAAATATTAAAAATGTAATTTATAAAGAATGTCTGCATCAAATCACACTGGAAAAAAGCCTGTGCACTTGTATGTAGTACAGGGGAAGATGTTCCTTACATGTATAAAACCCAACCTTTACCCACAAACCCCCCCAAATAAAAGACGCCAGACTTAAATTGGAGTTAAATTAGGCCACAGCTTTATTAACATAACAAATAACTGCATGAGCCACCAACTATCCTCCATTTATTATTTCACTTATAACCTTCTGAAATATATAAATAGATCACAAATATATAACATTAAAATATTCAAGACATCATACAGTTATAACTAGTCCTTGCCAAATAGTCCCTAACACATAACAATCCCGACCTTTTAAAACTAAGGTCCCTACACCAAGGTAGCCCCCCTCCCGCCTCGTCCACTTCATCACCTCATTTCTTCTTTGCCAACCTAATGCTAACCACCAGCCGACTATTAGCTCGGTGGGCATGGCCGTTAGTATCACCCTCATTTTATCCGAGGTTAGGGGAGGGGACACTTTACCATCCTTAGGACTTCATCCCTTCCGTCCTTAACTATTAAATTGGCAAGGACACCCCGCCTGCTGCGACAAAGGAGAAAAACATTAAACACACGTATAACAACCAATTGAACACCAATAAAAAAGGGGACGGGTGGGCGGGAAAATAATCCTGCTGTGTCCATTTTCTAAAATGGCCGACACAGAGAGGTGGGGAGGGCTGCCTTTATACCCTGGTCACAGCCCCTCCCCTCCCTCACCACGTGAGCCATTCCAGTCACTCCCCTCCCTCATACAGGGCCCCCTCCCACCTAGCCTTGCTTGTTTCCCGGGGGACTATACAAGCAGTAATCTTCATCTTGCACCAATGAGAGTTTGGGGACTAGATTGTCCCTGTTTTTCTGATTGCTGGTGTTTGGTACTCGACCAGCATCTGAACGTATTGACTTATTTGGTGTGAAAATACATAAAATGTGTTGAATCTTTACTGCATGTGATAGTTATCCAAGTGCATTTGTTGATGAATGGTTTCCTGTGTATCTCTATATTCTCTATATTCTCGTCCCAGCTCATCACGCTGTAATGATAACTGTCCGATAAGCATTGTCTGCAATTCTACAAATAAAAATTAAAAATGTCAGTTTAGCGAATCGTCTAGTGGATGGTATTGAACTGCCAGGGAAGATCCGCGAGATGTATTAATCTGACATTTCCAACATGCTGCCGCTCTGAGAGCCTTTCATCTCTATTTCTAATGCCATTATCACTGAAATACCCAATACAACTGACAACTGCGTTTTCCAATTTACCGCTTTCAGTTTTTGAAGATGGTTTTGAATATACGCCAACGAAAGTAACAAAGCATTACGAACATGCTAATTTATAATGCCATTGTTACGTATAAAGTAGTTTCAGAAAGCTTCCAATGTGACCTGAACGAGCAGAAATCAATGGCAGGAAGGCCGCTCACTGAAGTACATTCAACTTCCTGTTTGGCTAAAATCATCATAAATGATGTGTTTCTAAAAAGTGAAGTGTAAGAATTAGACATTAACCCCTCAAGGACCGGCTGTTTGGGACATTTTTTGTAATTCTGGACAATGTCTGTCTTAAGATTTATGTGGTGCTTGTGTTTAGCTGGAATTTTCCTCTTTCTCGTTTAATGTACCCACACATTTTATATTGTTATATCACCATACAAAGGTGTTTCATTAGATACCATTATATGATATTAGTTACTACAAACAAACATCATAAAATGTGATGAAAAAAAATGCAAAAAAAAATCTCCACTTAATCTAACTTTGAGCTGACAAATCTTGCACAATTATAAATGGTAAAAAGGACCCCCATCTAAATAGTTTATAAACTTGTCTTGAGTTTAGAAATATGTCGATATTATGTATTTTTCTGTTGTCTTTTGCAAGTTATAGGGTTTAAGTTGGGGATTGTAAACAATTGTAAACTTCGGAATTAATAACCGGTTTTCTGGAGACTTAAACAGGTGTTTAAGTCTCTAGATTTGAATATATAGAACCTGTGGAAACCATAGCAAATAAATATGGAACTCAGTGGGCTCTAGTCACTAAAAATCAAACTATGGTGAACTAATGAGTGAAATGCAAAACCCAGACCCACTGTAATGCTAATACTCTACTCTTGGATTCATTGGGGTCCTTCTTCTTATTCCTTTTTTTTTTTGGTTTTGGTTGTGTAACATTCAGGGGAGGGCTGGCAAGGGGGAATGGAGGTAATTGTTATCTAAACTGACTCAATAAGCTGGGGGTGCACCAATTTGTACTTTTAAATGTTGCATTGATTAGTGCTTTTCTGTCTTTCTAGTTGGTTGTCTTGTCTGTCTGTCAATCGGTCAATATGTCTGTCTCTCCTGTCTATCTATCTGTATCTTTGATAACTGCTGGGAGAGTTGCACCATGGATCACTCAATTCCATCCAAAAGATCCCAGACCTCCCTGGTTATATCCCATCACATCCATGGCTATTTATCTCCCCCCCCCCCCCCCCTCTTTGGGTCTATGCCGGAGGCTTCGAATCAATGACACTAACCAATGAAAAGAGTGTGACTGCGACAAATGGAAGGGGTCAAATGTCAAGAAACAGAGCCCAAAGCACCTTTTCTTCTGACCACGCACTATACAGTGAAAATATGCCATGTAACTTGATAGAAAGTACTGGTTAAAAAAATTAGTTCTCTTAGTTTTGAGAACATTCGAAAACTAACGCTCTGAAAGAATCCATGTGCATAAATGAATTCTGTTAACCTAATCCAACCAGAGACCAGGTGTAATTTTGCACACCATTAGCAGCGACCTCAGTAACCGTGGTCAGGACAGCATTCTAGAAAGGTACAAGTGTACAAGTGTACACTGTATTAACCTTTCCACCTGACCAGTGATTAAACTCCGCTCCTGTCAGATTTCATTTTTTTGTGAATCACAGGAAGAGACTTGCTTTTTTAAAATGTATTTTGTAGCAGAGATGACTGTCCAGAAAATTCAACGCACAATGAAGTTGTATTGCATATTGTATGACTAATTATTTAGCTCTTTGGGAAGGGGAGTTTTGGGTCAATATGGAATGGGCGTTCTCTTAACATGAGCTGACTCCGAGATGTCATATTTGTCCCGTTTAATACATTTTGGTTTAATTTTAAGAGGCCGTCTGGAAGCCATGACATTTACAGAGGGGGGATGGCGGAAGTCACGGGAATTTGGCAAGGAACAGACCCCACCCAAACTTAGTTGGGCATGGTACAAAATGGGCTGAATTATCCTCAAAGCAGATGGAACCATGTGAAAATAGGAGGGACTACTTAAGAGAGGAAAGTGCTAATTTTTTACTCCACCTTCTAGGAAACTTCTCAAACCTCTTTGAAAGCCAGAGGCAACACATCAAATCCTTCAAGTCCCTAAATATTACTCTGGCGCATTACTTTATTTTCCTTTCTTTATACCAGGAAGAATCTTGGGGGTGCTTCTAAACTGGTGGCACTGGGAGCTCTATATCATGGTGGACAATTGGCTTACGCAGCTGCATATATGTATAGGACCCCAGGGAACACACAGTATTCCTGCCACACGCGAGGTTTTTCTTGTGTGCATGTGTAGCCGTAACCTCCCACATCTTCATTGAGTTGGTGGGCTCCATCGTTGCTTTAAAACAGTGATTAAATGTGCATTCAGATCTCCCCAATCAGGTGATAAATCTTCAGCTCCAGCGGTCTCTATGGAAAATGGTTGGTGACAAACCTATAGGTAAGCAGAGATACAGCATGCAAAATGCTATTTATGGAAGTTTCTCGAACAGTAATAGTAAAACATTTGTATAGTGATTTCTCAAGGTGACACATTCCGATTAACCATATAGACACAGAACAATGTTGGGTGGTGTTTTTTTAATTTGTTCTTTCTTTTAAATATTTGCTTTTGAGATCACCTTGAGTGCTACAGAGCCAGCTATTTTGTCTGTATCCCTTGTTTTTTACTGAATACCTTGTGCAGAGACATCATTGATCCTAGCTGCCCTCTTCTTTGACCGATAAACGGAATGTTAATTATATTCCATTGGAACTCGGAGGCCGTTCGAAGACAAACTTTGTACACACAATACAACAAGACATGCTTGGATTTCTGTATTGTTTACTCTCCGAGAGCTTCGAATTGTGAGCAGTGCAGGCCAAGCCAAGCCGGGTGATTTATTTCCCACCGTAGTCCCTCACTGTAGTCGGCTGTGGCAGTACTCTTTTGATGACAGGACACATTTGAGGACACACGTTCTTCTTCAGACAATAATAAATGTTCCTCCTGTGCTTACGGAAGGTGAAGGACATATTAGTTATGCAATAAAAGGACTGGAAGGAGAAGGGAAGGAACATTAAACTCGGTGAGGAAAAGGTGCTGAAGAAGCAGGAAGAGGACATTGATCTTACAAGTGAGGAAGGCAGTCTGAGGAGCAGGCAGAAAGAAAACAGTGTATTCTTTGCCACAGATAGGCCTTTTAATATCCTGTCTGAAGCAATTATGTGAAGGGAAAAATGCACTTGCAGTGACTGTCTTGTCTATTATTATGAATAAATCTCCACTAACGTGTGCTGCGTAGTCGGAGCGGCACAGACATAATTAACCTTTTCATAAAGCTTGCATTTTTTTTGGGGGGGGGGGGGGGGAGATGTCATTATTCTAAAAATTGGATGGTCCATCTGACACGCGGAAAGGGTATAGGAAGGGACAAACTGTTCTTCTATAGACAGGCTGTCTAACTAGCGCTACGCACCTCGGCAAATTACAAATCCTATGCATCTCAATGCTCAACAAGATAAATCAAAGTTATATGCATACTAGTGTTTAGGGTTGCAGCAATGTATTTATTAACCATGTAAGTTACTTTTGTAAAAGAAAAAAACAAGGTTGACTGTGACTGGATGTTAGCGTTCTAAATTAGAATGCAGAGCAGCCAATGGGCAAGCAGCAGATATAAAAGGGGTCGTTTATAAACCTGGTACACAAGGAAGATGCTCCACATAATGGTGTGTTTGCCAGTGTAAAGCGCTAACTCGCAGCTAGCGCTCTGTGTGCTAATCTGTTACTCCTGCGTTCTGTTGACACTCTTGGTTCTGGGTGTCCACCAGAGGGTGTCCACTCTGGTGGACACCCAGTTTGGCTGACACATAGCCATTTGTTTAGAAACCTGTGTGGATATTAACCCCATTTTTTAATATTACAGATTATACCGTCTGGTCTGTCGTCTTTATAGCAGATTCTTCATCTTCTCATCCAATTACGCATCGCTTAGCCTGGATATGCAAATTGTAAAATATACATTATAAAGTACATTTAAAGCCCATTAATATTTGGAAGATGCATTTTGGGCACCAGTTACTTCCATACTGCACATGTCTGTAGTTCATGACACACATATAGCCTAAGATTGCCAAAGAGCTCCTTCCCCATAGCCATTCACCCTCAGCTAATTGTATATTGGCTTTATAAATGTGTCAGACAGAACCATTGCTATTCCTTTTAAGCCTTATAATTTAACGTGACCTGCTAATTATCTTAAAAAACCATAAATAACTGACAGTGTCCGGCCAATTTTCCCGATCTGCACTAAACCTTTCACTCTGCGGCATCAAAGCAATATTTTCCAAGTGTTTTTCTTTCTAATCTCAGAGAGGGGATTTGTGGTTGACATATAGACTGAGCGCTTATTCTTTGGGTGTCCTCTTGGTAGAAATAGGATTTTATGTTTTATGGGGTTTAATAACCTAGTAATTGAGACTGATAACGAGATGTAAGTTCAACCTTTGGGAGAAAAAAAAACCCCAGGTTGTATGAAAATTTTCCAAAAAAAATTCTACAACACCCTACTATAATCATATAATACCTAACAACATGGGGGCGGAGCATAAAGGGGCAGGATTATGTGATGTCTTGTGCCCACCTTATTGAGATCCAGCCTACTTAGCGTTGCCACCTTTTCTTTTCAAAAAATTACCGGCCTTGGTACTGTCTCCATAGACTTAACATTGGCTGGATGCCAATTTTGTACCAGCCTGCCAGTAAAATACTGGCCAGGTGGCAACCCAAAGACTACTTGATACAGTTACTGGGTGTCTGGCGCTCAGGTATTTAAAGTTAAGTCTGTGGAGGTGTATGTAACCAGTTGTCCCAAGTGGCTCCGCTCCAAATTTCATGAGACCTCAAAAAACAGGACTGTGATGACAAACCTGGATCTGTTGTTAAGTGTGTGATGCGCATTAAATTTGTTTCATAATTTTCATTACCCACACCGTTTTAAATATGCCAATTAACATGTCATTGTTAATCTGCTGGATCAGCTTTGTAGGAGAGATACTCTACATCTGCATTTTGATTTCTTGATATATAAATTAATACTTTCAAACATGTAGTTTTTTGGTTCTTTACCTGCTTATGTTGTATTATGTGATTTAAAAAAAAAAAAATCACACTGTGCCACGTACAAGTTATTCCAATATGCAAATCCATACAAATCTTCAGGTGTAGTCCAGGCAGTAACATGGGCCAGGTAGTGTAATGATACTGATGTTAGCAGGTTTGGAGTCCAGCAGCCAGATCAGCAAGGTCTTCTGCCAGAAGTAGCCACTCGTTACCCAGGTGGTTGAGCCCCTGAGCTTTGAGTGACAATCTGGTCTTTAGCAGAGCTGTGAGGCTGGAACAAAGAGGAGAAGCGTAGTCAGGTAAGCCAAGGTCAGTAGGTAGGAGAAAGCAGAGTAGTGAGACAGTCCAAATCGGTAACAGGTAAGTAACGATCAATAGAAAGCTTGCTATACTGCAGGCAGGAACCACAATAATCTGGCAAAGGTATAGTCATAAGAATAGGCTTTTATAGGCTGAGAGTGAGCATATGACTTGACACAGGTGAGGAGAGTTGATGATAATAACAAGGATTTGGATATTCATTGTTACTAGAACATAGGCTAAAATGTAAAAGACAGGCTGGCGACCCGGTAAAGAAGAGGGCTAGGAACATGGAAGTCAGAGTTAAAGTCCAGGCACGATCAGTTCCTGACAGGTAGAGATCATTCAGAACATATAGATTGCATATAGATTATATATGCTGCATGTTGGAAATCACCGGAAGAACCATATGGACTCTTCCAACATCATCCTTGAAGAAGAGTTCATTTAAACTCAAGGATGCTTCAACTTAATTAATTGGATTTGGGGGTTTCCATGAATGTTTTAGATGAATGATCAATATTTTGTTAGCTAGCTGTGGTCAATTGATTTCAGGGTTATCATGGGGTATACCAGGAATGTGGAAAGGAGAGGAAGTAAAAAATATTCCTTAAAAATAGACATATGGAGGTGGAAACATTTAAAAAAAAAAAAAAAAAGCAATTGTCAGGGAACAAAGCTGGTAGTTTGAAGGTCTCAAGTATAGCTTCAGTCATTTTGCCTCCCATTAGTTTCAATGGGGTAGATTCATACCTGTGTTTTTTTTTCTAAGCAAAACTTGGGTGCCATAATTGACTTATGGGGCTATTCACTAAAAGGCTAAATGAGGTGAATAGCAGATGCGTTAAAGTGAATAGCAGGTGAGTTGAGGTGAGAGGAAAATGTCATCTCACCAATTCAGCTATACATTGTGGAGAGACAAACTTGATGAGATCCCTTAGTGGGGGAGCTAACCAGGTTTGTTCCTGCACAATGTATAGCTGAATTGGTGAGATGGAATGTTCATCTCATCTCAGCTCACCTGCTATTCACTTCAGCTCACCTGCTATTCACCTCAACTCACCTGCTATTCACCTCAACTCACCTGCTATTCACTTAAACTCACCAGCTATTCACCCCAACTCACCTTTTAGTGAATAGCCGCAAAGTCTCAAAATTAAAGTTGACCTCCAAAGTCGACTTCCTCTAGCTAATTTTAGAAGAATAGACCCATATATCTATATCACCCCAACATACTTAATTGTTATCTGAAAGTACACCGTATGGTTCATCTTGCAGATTGTTAACTCCCTTGATCTGGCCCCACTTTGCCTCTTGGTCAGCACTGCAAAATATAATGGGGTAAATAAATATAATGACTGGTGAACATAACAAATATGGCTGGAGGATGTCGAACATGTTTTCCCGTACCCTTAGAAAACGTTCACAATTTGTGTAATGCTTGCTTTAATTTATCAGCATAACTAACATAATCTATAGAATATCTGGAAATGTGCAAACTGTATATCCCCTTATGGAGCTCTATTGGTATTTTCTATGATCACAGACTAAGGAAAGTGTTTTGATGAACAGGGATAAAGATTCTCACTGGTTCGAAAATTGAGGAGGTAAAAAAAACAATCCATTTCTTGACCTACAGCCAATAAATCCAGTTCAGCATCAGAAATGGTGACCAGCGACTCACTGCAACGGTCAATGGGGTTACGGATAAAAATTGGCAAACTTTAAAAAGACCACTGTTTAAATATTGCAATGATTTACATCTTTTTATACATCCCATCACTTTTGTTGGAGGTTCATCAGCAAATACAGGATGAAAAAAAGGGGGGTGGGACAATGCCAAAGGGGGGTGATGTTGCATCATGATCTCGATGCCACAGATTACAGAAACTGTCACACATCAATCTGTTTACAATAGAATATTATGCATTACAAGTCACCAAAGAATAATGGAAAAGTGGAGTATCGAAAGGGCAAGCGCCGAAGTGGCGAACTGGCCAGCGTCAAAGAATGAGGGAGAGAAAGCAAAAAATAAATAAAGTAAAGAGGAATAAGATGGGATGAGGGAGCGAGGGAGAGGGAAGGAGAGGAGAGAGGGAGGGGTAAAGAGTGGGGAAGGGGGTTATGGTGGGGGGTGGATAAATATTAACTGCTTGTTATCAAAAAATGCCAAGACCCTCCATCCATCAAGCACCCAAACATCTAAGGGCTTCAACAAGAGTTGGGTTTGAGGGTCATCGATAGACAATAACCAATGGAACCAAGTCTTCCGATATCTCTCATGTTGGTCATCTGAGCGCATTGCCATCTCCTCTAGGAATCTAATTTTCTCCACTCGTGTGACCCATTCTCTAAATGAAGGAGGGGAGGGGTGTTTCCAATGTAGAGGGATCAGGGTTAGTGTCAAATTCAGTAAGTGGTGAATCACAGATGCCTTATAACTAGAAACAGGTTGGGAGGTATAGTGAAGTAGCTATGGGCCAGGTAGGAATGGGGGGGGGGGGGGTTGGGGGAATCATCCATGAACTTAGACAGGATTGCATGGATTTGTGCCCAAAAGGGTATAATCTTAAGGCATTCCCACCAAATATGCAGCAAAGAACAGGGGCCTGTTTGACCAGAAATCAGGGAAGTCTGGCATAGCCCTATTCAAAAGAAGCAAAGTGCCTAATTCTTTATATTTCTAGGGTTTGTGTGCTCCCTGTTCCAACTCTGGATACAGACAGTGTGGCTCCGTGGAGCATCCTCACCTGATCAATGCGACACAAAATGGCCGTCTTTCGAAACGTGACGATCTGGACACTGTGCTTCAATATGAGATCCTTAAATTGCAACACGTTTACGTTAAAATGGCTAATGACGTTCTTGATCCTGACTGGTAACACTGTGTCCTGACTTGTATACATCAGCATTTTCCCCAGTCCATTTGTACGTGAAGCCATTTATCACTCTTGTTGCCCTATTAATTAGTGTTACATGGATACGGATGTGTAGAATGTATGCGTATTACGGGAGGCCGAGGTGTTTAATAACTTCCATCTCTAATATGACCTGTATTAATGTAACTTTATTCTTTATCACATTGTGCAAGCCATGCTGCTATTCCACAGTGGCCTCACCTGGCTAATATGCATAGTCTTTGCTGAATGTGTAATGCTTGCACTTTTTACTGGTAAGGCAGATATAGTTGATTAAGTACTTATTAAATCCAAGACTGCTGTGTACAAGATAACCTTTTCATTCCACTTGCAGCCCAATGTTGTGTTTTTAAAAAACAGCCTTTTAATATAATCTTAAAAGAAAAGCATTTCTTAGCACTTTTGATTTAAAATAAATACAGTAGGAGTGTTTTTTTGATATTGACACAGTGCAGTTTGAGAAATGGTAAGGCTCCGTACTAGAAGTATATCCTTGGTCCGGTTATCTGCCCAGTAACGTCTCTGGTTCCACCACCATCTTCTTTCTCTGCCATGAGGACCTCTCTTAGTGTATCCTTACTCAGATTATGATGCTGATCCAGCCCTAGGCTACTGAGGACCATATATCCTGTCATATTTATCCAAATGCTGGCTGAGTAGCCTGGCAACTAAATTCTCCAAAGCTGTTGTGATGACTAATTGTAGCACTAAAGCTGAATCAAAATAAAGTTGAATTACACAATTGGCTGAGCACCATGGGGACTATACTCCACAACTGAGGGTATGTCACATGTCAGCATACAAAAATTGGCACGGCTGATAATATGGAGTACAGGTCCCATTATGCTCAGCCAAACATCATTTGGAATGCAAACAAAAGAAACCCCAGCTTTTTCCTCTAGTCAAACCTCCAAGCCCTGAATTGCTTACATTTTGGACCATTTATCGCTGGTGGTCCAGTGGTGCTATGGAGGTGGGTGCATTCCCCTGCTTGCACACACCTGTGTTCCTGCATCCACACACTTCTGTGTCTGGGAGCATTAGGACACCATGTGATTCCCAGGACTCTGGGAGAGACACAGGGCAGCCAGGAGAAAGGTGTGTGACCTCTTCTACCCTTCGTATTGATCATAATGGGAAATGGGCAAGATCTCCCACAAATTCGGGCAACTTGTGGCCTGGAAGGAAAAAAAAAATATTTAGTGGCAAATGTAGCCATTTCATCAGTCGATTTGTTATCATCAGAGACAGACACAAATAGAGAGACAGGACAGACATATGCCCCTCTGCCGCTGATGCCCCCCTGGGAAATAGGAGCACCATACGGTCACATGTATGGGTCCAGACCCATGACTAAGGTTCTGCCCGTATCACTCTGATGGCCTGGACACTGGTGACTTTTTTATATATAGGATTAAATGATTATTCTTCTGGGGTAATCTGCTTGTGGTTGATTGTCAGAAATAAGTGCATTGAAATTAAAATATGTTTTTTTTTCTTTCAAAACATATGGGGCTTATACTGGATAAAGAACAAATCTGATCCTGCATGTTTCATCTATCTCTTATTTTAATCTTCTTCTGTTTCAGAATAATGTCATGTGTGTCTGGCTATCTACAATCATTCATTTTTATCTGCACATTTAGTTGTAGTCTTTTGTTGTTGTTGTTCTTTTACGTTTTCTTTATTCTACATTTTTGTATTAGGAACAGTGAAAAAAATGTTAAAGATCACCTTTTACCCATACACGTGTGGCTAATGAGCTCTCCTATTGTTGGCGATGCAAGTTCTTCTACATAATTGTTGAGGGATTCAGCAATTTATAATTATATATATAACTCTTGATCACAGGGCAGTTATGTATAAAAGTTCCCGCACACTGAAGAGTCGGTAAGTACACTTATACATGCTGACACTTTAATGTGCAGGTGAAGAACCTCCACTCAACATAGCTCCTCTGATACTAATCAGGAGCTAAAAAGCACCTTTTTTGAGTTGTAGGCCTGTGAGTGTGGCCCACAGAGTGCCAGAGAAACCTGAAGGTTTGGGGGTCAGCACACTGGGCACAGACTGTTTTTCTATATATTTAAAAGAGACAAAGTATAGCCCAGCTATTAAAGCTGCCACCATTAAAAAATATGTTTTGCTCCAATTTTTGCAATACTTAACTCGAAAACCTAACAATGGATAGAGCCTCCCTCTACAAAAACTCCTGCGAAAGCACAAAATGGCTGCCCTTGCTTGCATTGGTTGATGTCTGCTTGAGCATATAATTAAGAGGTGATCTAGTCAGCATTAGGGCTGCCACCTTTCCTTCAAAGCATACTAACCAGGCTACTGTCTATATAGACTAAACGTTGAGCTGAAGCCACGGCCTATCGGAAACCTTACTCAACATCCCCTTTATTCATTACAAATACCATGGAAATCAAAAGTCTCTCAATGAGCCAGCCACAGTCACCGACCAGCCTGCCTGCTTCACAGAGACACCGTGCCTTATCAGGGGGATAAAACCTTTTATTATTTAAAGAAAAAAAAAGAAAAATAACGCGCACGTTTGGAAACCATTCCAATAACCACTAGTCATATTTAAAAAAAATAAAAAAAAAATAAAAAAGGTTTCCTTCCATGATGAAGATTGTGAAGAGGATTTTTAAAGACCCCAAATGAGTTAAAAGCAAATCAAGTCTCTAAACGCACCCAGCCACAAATGCCGCAGCCGGTCGTCTACCAAACCTCGCCTTTCGGACAGACTGCCAGTCGGCTGTTTCTTTAATGAGTTGCCTGCTCGTGGAAGCAGAATTTAAAATTGGAGTTGCTGATTTATCTCCAGCCTGTGAAAGATGCTGCTTACCTTGCATTCTTTATCTGATTCCTCACTGCTCCGTGACTGACCTCGGTATTGACCCGGCTAAACCAGGCTGCTGGGAGTCAGAGTTGATTTACTGACCCATCCTTCTTGGAGCTGGGCTGCCTGGCAACATCCCTGATACTTTAGAAAATGCCAAGGGCATTGAAGGCTGGTGGAGTAGTGTTGTTTAATGCTTATTAAACATTGTATTTATCTTCCTCTCTCAATAGTTTTATTTCCCCATAAATGACATTGTTTCTTACCTGATAAATGCTACTGTTCAAATCTTATTGTCACTCGGGACTAGGTTAAAAGTATGGTGGTCTACAGGCAAAAAAGCTTTAATTAGGCTGAATTCCAGTGAACACAATTGCCAATAACACTGCACACATGTATCTATAATCGGGATGCTGGGTGGCAGGGGTGGAGCTTGTGTCCGCAGTACAGCGCATGCTCAGTAGCACTGTCACTCAACCTGTAATCACAACTACACATGTGCAGTATGCATTCTCAGGTTTCTCGAACACCAAAGATTGAATTTGTGAATGCATTCCACCATGCTTCATAGTTGCCAACATGGGCCATCTTTCCAGGGACACATATTTGTTCCATATGCTGCAGAAAGAGCATGCACAGTGCATGTAGAATGGATATACGCACAGACACAATCCAATTAATTAATCAGGGTGGAGATCTCATAGGACCTACCACGATTTATTAATTGGATTGTGTCTGTGTGCATATCCATCCTACATACTGCCGGGCTGCACTTTGCATGCTCTTTCTGCAGCATGTGGAATAAATATGTGTCCCTGGAAACATGGCCAATGTTGACAACTATGCATGATCTACCTCTGTCCCAAAAATTAGGACTGCCTCACAAAATTGGAACTGAGCCCATGCACCAATAACAACAGAACCCTGCACCCCCCCTCCAACAACCGAGATTACTGCACACACCAATCACCAAGAACACCAGTTGGGCATTTGGTTCACAGAGCTGAGCTCTGTCCGATGTTTTTGTTTTTTAATTTAAACTAAACATAAATCTGTTTTATGCCATGGAGCTAACATAACCATTCGAAAAGCTTTAAATCAGGCAGAAATTACATTTTGTCAGGGAAATATTTGGTAATCTCTTTGGTGAATCAGAAGCAATAGAATACTATTAGATTCCGAAGGATCCCATCAAGCTATGTTTTAGTGTATTCTGAGTTAGACATGTGTAAATGGGATCTTATGTCTTGGCCAGCTTTTGGCTCACAAGCTTACTGAATCTGACCACATCTTTATTTGTATCTTTAGACAATATGTATACTTTTTGGATCACGTGGTGGAGAATACATGTTATTGTCAGTGCGTAACAAAACAAATTGGTGAAAAAAAACACGTTTTGCTCTCAAAACGCTTAAAAAAAAAATATTGATAATTAAAAATCACATTGTACATATCCCCTTTGCTCGATTATACCACTGTGGGTTACTGTACAGCAATATATTGCCTACAATTCACTTTTAGAAGAGATGATTTATTGTGGAAATTGGTCCATTTGTTATCGAGCAGCTTCAGATTAATCAATATATCTCAATAACCATTTGCACAACCTCTTAATCAGCTGCTTAATCTTACATCCGGGGGGGGGGGGGGGGGGTTGGGACACAAACACTGTCAGTTCTGTTTCAGCCCCCAATAGCATGCAGGGTTAAACATTTCATTATTTTTTTCACCTGTGCTTTTAATATAGAGGTTAGAGCCCCTGCTTTGGGGTTGGGTTTACCCCAGGCAAGAGGCAAAGGCTTTTAAATGTAGCTGCTATTTGTGAAGCAAAGGATAGAAATAAACTCCCCTTTATGTAATCTTTGTGGACAGAGAGCTTTGGCCATATCTGGCCTTTTCCCATAAAGATCTATTATCTTCTTCAGGATACGTTCATTTGTCCTGGGCCGGATCTTCCAATAAAGGAACTGGGAAAAGCACAGCTCATGTTCAGGAATTTGCAATCAATCTTTAGCCAATAATGCACTTCCCTGGGACTGGTCCTTTCAGAGCCCGGATTGACTGTAATAACAGTATTCAGAATCACTGTGTGCCTGGAAATCAGGATACGCAAGCACACAAATATCTACCCTCGGTGTGCCATTGAAAAATGCAGAGGAACAATAGAGAAAAGCTTTGCTTCACTCTCCGAGTATTACTTAAAAAAAAAAATGTGCGTTTAACCCATTGCTGTCTGCAGTGCCACCATTTTGGCAGTCGATGAGTTAATAGAGACCACCAAAATGCATCTGCTAATATCCTTCCGCTGTCTCATTAAGCACAGCACGCCACCTGAGGTCTTCATATAAGTGTGGATAAGTTCTTTAGCAGTACCCGAGACCACCAGGGGGTTAGTGTCAGGAGTGGGATATTTTATTTGTGGGTTGGCTCAAACCATTTTCCTGTAAGGCGACCCTGCGGGTTATATGTAAAAGTCAATTCTGGAGCAAAGCAATCACCATGGAAACTTTCTGTTTACATCACTTTTAGAACTCTGTCCCAGAATGAAGTTTTATGTGACCAAAATAGTAAAAAGGGAAGAAGATGGACAGCTCTATATAGTAGCCAAAAATAGTCAAAACATGTAAGAAGAGCTTCCAAAACACATGCAGAAGAGAAAATAGACCAGTCAGTAAAAAAAATAAAAAAGTATTACTTTACTGGGAGGGTAGTGGATACATGGCATTGACTTCAAGCAGAAGTGGTAGAGGTTAATACAGTGAAGGAGCTCAAGCATGCATGGGATAGGTATAAGGCTATCCTAGATATACACTGAACAACATTATAAACACAACACTTTTGTTTTTGCCCCCATTTTTCATGAGCTGAACTCAAAGATCTGAGATTTTTCTATGTACACAAAAGGCCTTTTTCTCTCAAATATTGTTCTCAAATCTGTCTCAATCTGTGTTAGTAGTGATCACTTCTCCTTTGCCGAGATAATCCAACCACGTCACAGGTGGGACATCCAAGATGCTGATTAGACAGTGTGATTACTGCAAAGGTGTGCCTTAGGCTGGCCACAATAACAGGCCACTCTATGGGCCATTTTATCACATAGCACAATGCCACAGATGTCGCAGGTATTGAGGGAGCGTGCAGTTGGCATGCTGACTGCAGGAATGTCCACCAGAGCTGTTGCCCGCAAATTGAATGTTTATTTCTCTACCTTAAGCCGTCTCCAAAGGCGTTTCAGAGAAGGAGACGTATAAAATCATTATTCTCATAGACCACCAGGAGCTTAGACACATTGTTTGGAGTAAAGAAACATGTTTAACATTGCACTTGGCAATAATCTCAGTCTGCCATTGACCAACATGTACAGGACAGGTAGATATAACTATTTGGTAAAGGGATTTGCTGGTAAAATCAAATTATATACTCACCTGAAGAAGTATAGGCAAAGAGACGTTTGTTTTTGCAGCAGTGACTAGAGCTCTGTCTGTGGGGCTATACTGGGACATTATTAAAGGGGCAGTAGGGCCAATTGATAGATATTTATGTACCACAGAGATCCACAGAAATACAATAAACATGTTTGAATAAAGTGCTCCGCCCACAGCCTTCAGCCACCTCCCCACCCGTCCCCCAAAAACAAAAGTGTACCTCTTTAGTCGTTTGAAATGTTGGGAGATATGCTTTACTCCTTCCCGACAAAGGACGTGCCTGACACGTCCTGCGCTGAAACAAGCACTGTAAGCAATGTATTTCCCGCTTTAAGTGCTTTTCCGGTATTGCCTCCGCATGGAAGCATTGTGCAATACAAAAAAACGCCACTCGCATTTCGACCGCTCCGGAGAGCGATTTAAATGCCAGTTTTAAAGACACACTGCCTTTAAAACGGGTGGATGTGAAAAGAGCACTGAAAGTAACTTTTTTGGGGGGCACTTTCAGTGCTCTGGTGCATTGCTACAATGCCTCCGATAGAGAGTCCTTGTGCAATACTGCAAACACCGCTTGATCGCTCTGGAGAGTGATTTAAAATGGCAGTTGTAAAGGCACAGTGCCATTAAAACCAACGGCAGTGTAAAAGAATATAAAGAAAATGTAAACACTTCCTATTGCTCTGTGTGTTTCTGACATGCCTCACAAGTTGAGGCAGTCAGCAACACACACAAAAAAAAGAACATTTAGCCCCAGAAGCATGGCCAAAATGGTGTTGAAATAGCAGCGCACTGCTTATACGTTTTGCTCTGTAACCTGCATAAAAACATAATAACAGTGGGTATTTGTAAACTCAGGACAAATGTTAGAATCTATTTAGCAGGGGGTTTTTTTTGTTTGCTTTTGTAGATAATTACAGTTAAACACAAACACCACAGAAATGTTAAAACAGCCATTGTCACCAAGGAAAAGGTCAGGCTAAAAAGTCTTGTCACTGATGGGGTTAAACAGTATTATTGATTTTCATTGCACTGGAGATCAGTGATCCACTCACACATTCCGATCTCCAAAATAGGGGATTATGGTTAAATGTGTTTTTCTCTCTCCTTTCTGTAATGATGGCTTTACATCATTTAGGTCTAGTTGGATAAGTAATGGCCTGACTGGCTTTATAATTCCATGAAAATCACAATATACCATCTGACATCACTGTGATCTGCTAAGACATTGTGTCACAATCCATTTACCCAATCATTTTACACAATTATAATATTTACTAATTGGACAAAAATGTCTGTGAATTGGATTACAAGTGATTGGCTCATCTCTAATGGGTACTTAGTTCCCAGTGTCAGACACTGCTCTGTCTGGGGTCGGCTGCCCTAATAATAGAATTACATGTATGGAACACGGTTATTAGTTGGCCCGTGGGATTGATCATAATGGATGGCGGAATCTATAATGGCTTGCGACTTATTCAAACATGCAACCTATTTATCCATCCCATGGGGTTTTAGTCACTATAAATGTTGAACCGTAGTTAATGAACAATTGAATTTCACAAATCATACATTAATAGCAGAATTAGAAGTGAAATCCCCAATTCACATAGTTCCGACCTCGCTAGTTTTCTCTAAGGTTTTCCATTCACTACAGTTCACTTCTTAGTGCATGGACTTATGTCTGGACACAGGATATAAGCAGAGGCGATCTCGTCTGGAGGGAGAACAATGGCTTCCTCACAAAGTATCAAACTATAGTATCTAGGTTCCCGTTCATCCGTCAAAATAAGGTTTCTAACAGCTTGAAGATAGAAGGATCAACTCAATAAAGAGAGAATTGTAGGGAGTTGAGAATGGGAATTCCAAACGTTAACAAATCTGCTAACATAACATGTGGATCAAACTTGTTATGTTTTATTCACTGTCAATAGAACATTTAGGTGACAGAGACCCTTTAAAAATCAGCTGGTCTTATCTATGTAGCTGACACGTTAGCCCAATACACCTTCATTTACCGTGTTCTGTTTATACCTCCTAATGTGCCTTTTGTCCCCCATTTTGTTTTAGAGTTTGTTCTCCCTACCTTTTGTGCTGGTTTGTTTCGGATGAGATTTTGTAACCAATGTCCAAAATGAAGGTGTGAGTGGACAGGGTACAGCCTAGGTGGGTGGGAAACTCCACATAGAGACTCGTCATTCAGCAGTTCCCTTTCTAATTCCTGGTTTGTGAGGCCCAAGTAGTTCACTGCTGTACCTCTTTAGCAAATACCCAAAGAAGCACAAAGTGATCAAATCTGCGTCCGTCTGTCAAAAAATGAAATGATTCTTCCTGGGTGATGGCATCGACCTGCCCCCCTAAACTGAAAGTGGGCATCATGTTTATTTCAATACTGAGCACAATAGAAAATATTGTGGCCATTTTCCATCTCTGACATCAAATTCTCCAGTAAAACGACCCTTTCATGCGATGTAAGTTACGGCTAAACTACCGTAGCCGAAAGAGTGGATTATTTCTTGACTGTAACTCACATGAATCATACTTAATGGAATCTAAAAGTATGTGCGCCATGTAGATCGATGTCTGGTTGCCACTTAGCTGTCTTGAGATTTTTGATGTCATAAGAGTCGGTAAATTAATTTGTAATTACTAGGCATAGAAGATAGAATTACAGATTCCCAGAGTATGGATGAGGCTGCCAACACCACAAATGCTGAAAGTAATGTAAAACAAAATATTTACGCGTTTCGCAAACAAAATCAATGTTTAACGTGTTGGGTGGTCAGCCACTAACATGTCTTTGGCTTCCACTGTACAGTATTTTAAGGATTTTAAATACAAGATTTGGTATCCATTATTTTAATCAGTGCTTGCATTTATACTGCTGCCCACCTATCCTCCAATTTTGTGTCAAAGATTCTATGCCTGACCACCCACTAAGCGGTACATATTTAACCCTTTTGCATGCTTTGCTATTCAAATTTATTTTCCGCGATAAAAGATATAATCCTTTGATTGTTTCTTAGACGCAAACTGTAGTCCACCTACTTAAGGTTAGCTTGGTTAGGCATTTAAGACATGTCACATATCTGATCTGGATACATTTATTTACTTTTGGGAATACTTCATGATGGATATAGATATTGGAATGCTTTTTTATGGCACAATACTCTTTTTATTTGTGAGATACAAAAAACAGGGAGTTCAGCACACACAAAACAGGTTAGATATTAAAGCTACAATTTCTCAAAATAGAGCTGCCTGCCTTAGATTAGAAACATTACGATTTGGTCACAGTATATGGCTATAGCATGGCTTAGCCCACAACTGCGTCAAACTACTCTTTGGTGGGTCCCAAAACAAAATATTTTTGACAGAGTAAAGTCTCTTGAAATACATTACTTACTCACACAAACTGAGACACTCTTAAAAATAAGTTTGGACCCTACTTATGGGGCACCTGTGATGGGTGGGGTGCTCAACCCTGAAGCCTAGTCAGGGTCTCTAATATTAAAGAACAATTTGTACCAACAAATGAACTTGTTGAAAGATAACATCATGTGTAGGCATTTTACAAAGAATTGTTTCAGTGAAGAAATACAAATAATGTGCTTTATTGAGCCCTCTTTTCTTCATCTAGCTCTAACAGCGGGCAGACATATTGTTTACAATCTTGGGGCAGATCTTCATTCGCTTGCATGAGGGTTAATACAGATCTTCCCCAACATTCTATACAACATGTCTGCCACCTGTTGGAGCTGGATGAAGCAATGAGTGCTCAATAAGGCGCCTTATTTGTATTTTGTTTATTAAAGCCTCTCTTTACACGCCATCTACCTTTGATGAAATCTTTCAAATAAACATGAGTTATTTTTTGCCTACATCTGTCCTTTAAAAGCCATAAATAGTAATATGTGGTGAAATGACTAAAGTTACATTTTTATTTGTGTGGACTTACTGAGAGTTAATTTATTACTGGCATTGTCGTTTGTTCACTATAGTACATTGATTGGTGAATGGACCCCATATACAGTATAATGAAAAAACACACTGGAGTAGAAGAGTACTTGTGCTTTGATGGGGATCAAGGACTATTAACTGGAGATATAAGCGAGAGTTATTATTATGTGCGGATCAGACACACACCACTGGTTGCAACTTGTCATGCTGAAAGACACTCTGCACCCAGACCTCTGTTATTACCTTAATTTGCTATCAAAAACAGCCTTCAATAGACGTGTGATAGATCCTGACTGCAGGGGTCTATCACCTAACATGACATGGATGCCAGGAATTGGGGGAAATCAACATGCATTGTTTCCTTTTACCCACAAACTTGCTTTTTCCAATTCACCAATTATTAGACATGTCTTGGGCTTGGCCTACCTTAGAACATGAGAGGCTTGGCCTACCTTAGAACATGAGAGGCTTGGCCTACCTTAGAACATGAGAGGCTTGGCCTACCTTAGAACATGAGAGGCTTGGCCTACCTTAGAACATGAGAGGCTTGGCCTACCTTAGAACATGAGAGGCTTGACCTACCTTAGAACATGAGACGCTTGGCCTACCTTAGAACATGAGAGACTTGGCCTACCTTAGAACATGAGAGGCTTGGCCTACCTTAGAACATGAGAGGCTTGACCTACCTTAGAACATGAGAGGCTTGGCCTACCTTAGAACATGAGAGGCTTGGCCTACCTTAGAACATGAGAGGCTTGGCCTACCTTAGAACATGAGACGCTTGGCCTACCTTAGAATATGAGAGGCTTGGCCTACCTTAGAACATGAGAGGCTTGGCCTACCTTAGAACATGAGAGGCTTGGCCTACCTTAGAACATGAGAGGCTTGGCCTACCTTAGAACATGAGAGGCTTGACCTACCTTAGAACATGAGACGCTTGGCCTACCTTAGAACATGAGAGGCTTGGCCTACCTTAGAACATGAGAGGCTTGGCCTACCTTAGAACATGAGACGCTTGGCCTACCTTAGAATATGAGAGGCTTGGCCTACCTTAGAACATGAGAGGCTTGGCCTACCTTAGAACATGAGAGGCCTGGCCTACCAGTGGCTTGAATGGGACCTTTTTCATGTAATATCACTGGACAGGACAGTATTCCTTAACGATAGATATTTTCTTCTGGATATCAAATAAAATAACATTTCCATTGTCTCTTGGTGTTAAAGTGCCACTAAACGCTTTTTTTTTTTTTACATGCCAGTTTGTCCGGTGAAACAGCAGCCATGACACTTCCCTAGGAAGCACCAGGGCTGTAACTGTCGTTGACAGACTCTCACTGCTAGTGCAGCGACAGACCACAATTTTCAAAGGGGAGTAATAGAAGGTACCTCAATGACAGCATGCATGATGGATCAGTATCAGGAAAACTAATATGTTAATCCTTTAAGACAGGTCTTGACAAACCCCGGGCACCTGGTCACCAGGAAATCAAAACTGGTGCCCGGGTATTGTGAGCCCCGCATATTTTTCTTTCTTGTTTTCTTTAATCCAGCGGTGCGATAGGGAGCAGAGTGAGTGCACTGGCTGCCCAGACTTCCTGCTCCGCCCCCTCACGCTCCTTTCTATATAGTGCTGATAACCGGGGAGCAAAGCAGGGGTAGCAGGGAAACTGCTCTGTGCCACCAGGCTGGAACGGTACCCCCCCCCCCCCCCCTTCCCTGCAATGAGGTGTTATAGCAAGGAGGGACATATTGAAAGGTGAACATTTTTTTTCTTTAAAAAAAACCCTGCTGCCTTCTGTGTATGTATTTGACTGTATGTGTTTGTGTATATATGTGACTTGATGTGTTTGTGTATATGGATGATTTACTGGATGTGTTTGTGTGTGTGTGTGTGTGTGTGTATATGTGACTTACTGGATGTGTCTGTGTATGTATATATGTGACTGACTGGATGTGTATGTGATTTTTTATATATATATATATATATATATATATATATATATATATATATATATATACATAGAATGTGCAGGCAGATAAGAACCATTTGGTCTATATTGTCTGCCCAATTTTCGAAATACTTTTATTAGTCCCCAGTTCCCTATCTTTAGCCTTGTGCCTATCCCACGCATGCGTAAACTTCCCTCTACCACTTCCGCTGGAAGGCTATTCCATACATCCACTACCCTCTCAGTATAGTAATACTTCCTGATATTACTTTTAAATTGTTGCCTCTCTAATTTTAGACGATGTCCTCTACTTGTGGTAGTTTTTCTTCTTTTAAATATACTCTCTTCCTTTACTGTGCTGAAGTATATATGTGTGTGTGACTGACTGGATGTGGCTGTGTGTGTGTGTGTGTATGTATGTATGTATGTGACTGACTGGATGTATCTGTGTGTGTGTGTATGTATGTATGTGACTGACTGGATGTGTCTGTGTGTGTGTGTGTGTGTGTGTGTGTGTATGTATGTATGTGACTGACTGGATGTGTCTGTGTGTGTGTGTATGTATGTATGTGACTGACTGGATGTGTCTGTGTGTGTGTATGTATGTATGTGACTGACGGGATGTGTCTGTGTGTGTGTATGTATGTATGTATGTGACTGACTGGATGCGTCTGTGTGTGTGTATGTATATATATGACTGACTGGATGCGTCTGTGTGTGTGTATGTATGTATGTGACTGACTGGATGCGTCTGTGTGTGTGTATGTATATATATGACTGACTGGATGTGTCTGTGTGTGTGTATGTATGTATGTGACTGACTGGATGCGTCTGTGTGTGTGTATGTATATATATAACTGACTGGATGCGTCTGTGTGTGTGTATGTATGTATGTGACTGACTGGATGCGTCTGTGTGTGTGTATGTATGTATGTGACTGACTGGATGCGTCTGTGTGTGTGTATGTATGTATGTGACTGACTGGATGCGTCTGTGTGTATGTACAAAAACACTCACAAATGGAGAGGTCTTTCACCCTAGTCCTCCAAATCAGCATAAAGGATCCTAAAACTCAGTTAAGTTTGTCAAGCTCTTCTTTAAGAAATATAGAAGACAATTATTAATTTCCAAACTCATTACATATTAATCCTCTTTATGGCTCATGGTACTTTTGTCTTAAAGGAAAAAAACACCAAAAAGAGGATTTTGTGTTCCTAATCCCAGATTTGCGGATAGATTCATTATTTTGCTGAAATTTCACTTTAGATTTTGTTTTGGAGACAATACTATCAGCTGGATAGAACCTGTTGATGAGCCCATTTTAAAGCACGTCATCCTCTTTGAGGAGTGGGATTTGTCAATACATACTTTCCAATGTTGAGTAACCGATACCCAATAAAGAAGATGGGGTTGATGGCGTTTTTTATGAAATGGCACCCACCTGTTGGTTAACATCACTTATGCCATGAGAGAGAGAGAGAGAGAGAGAGAGAGAGAGTATCCAATAGTAAAACGTTCCTTTACCATTGTATGTTTGTGCTGGATCATATATCAAAGTGGTATTGAGCCCACACGTGCTCATGTGTTACATTTGGTGTAACGACTTCCACATCGTATATTACATCAGAACCTTGGGTACCAGACTTAAGTGATATGAAGCCATTTGGGAATAGGCTATTGCTGACTGAATACCCAACATTGTTCGCTTGTAGAATTACAATGTGTTCCATGGCCCAGATCGATGCCTGTTGACATTCATGTGTGCAACTCACTGAGCGTTGTGCTGACCTTAGAGTTATGTTCTTCAAAGAGGTCAGGAGGCTACAGACCACGGGGAAATGATGTCAGCCTTGATAGTGTGACTCTGACCCCTCTGCCGAACACACAGGTGATGGCTGATGAGATCCAGGATTATATCATTGACAGCATTTGTACAGATAATACCATTGGAGTGAAAATGGGAGAAATGGACAATTACGGGGGTTACTGACTCACACCTAAAGGTCAGCCACCGTCACCAATCTATCATTTTATTCTGTATTTTAAGTTGAGAGGTCATAATATCATTTATGAGAGAATATGAAGGAGAAGGATGCAGGGGAGAGGATAACATAGGCACTTTGTGTATACAACATTCTATGGTATGGATTATTATGTGAAATGGATAGCATCAGAAGCGTTATCAGGTCGGGGACAATATTTTTTTTTATTAAAAGTCATTTAAATTATTTTCCTAACACCATGATGTTGCTGAATGTTTAGAAACATGAGATTGTGGACTAAATATCAAGGCCAAACAAAATTCTAGCACCAAATTCTATAAGTGGAGCAGTCATTGGGAATATTCAATGTTTTTTTTTTTTAAATTCACATTTAGCTCTTTGAAGTGCTCTGTGACTAGGACCCAGATGATGTATTACTGCGGTGAATTAATACCTTTAGATTCTGGATTTGGAGAACATCAAAAACCATAAGGACCATGTAGATCTTGAGTAGAATATGATAAAAAGATAATCGAGTTAAAATAAATGTCACCATTGATAATAATTCAGGAATTTAGCTTACTGAACAGATCAGGAGGCAAAGCTACCGAGAGAGAAGGTTTTCTTAGTTCTGCAGTAACTTCATACGAGGAACAAAACTCTCGTTTTTCTATGAGATTCAATTGAAATCTGTCAATAGAACTTTGCGAAAATCCAAACATCCCATGGTTCTAAGATGCTGAAACTAATGTGGCTTACGCCTATTCCCGTATACCTGAAGCAAGGTAAGTGGTAACTATCCAAACCACTTTCACATAAGAAAACCTTCTAACCCTTCTATGTACAGATGTATGTGTGCATGACATGTACTGATTTACACAATGTAAGAGTCATTGAAAAATGCTGACTCCTCATTCCCAGTCGTTGTCCCCGACCCCCCCCCCCCCAAGGCAATGCATTTCTTTTGGTTTTTAAAGTGACAAAATCCTCCCCATTTATATTCTCTCAGCAGGAGAAACCTTTATGTTCCTCTCTTGTTTCTGAATTTGAAAAGTCCTTCAAAGTGAGATAATTAGCTAAATACCAAGAACAAGGTGGATTTTGTTGTCTCTGATAAGGTTTTGCCGTCTCTTTGATCCCTCCTTTCACAGACACCCGTGGAATATTGCAGCCCAATAGACGTCTTTGATAAGACACCCTTCCCTAATTACAATGCAGTCCTTTTTTACCTGATTTCATTTGCGGTGTAATTAGCGGCGTGCTTACAAAACCGAGTGACCTGATCACTTCTGCTTTGTCAATAATGGCTAACCAAAGCTAATTGTTATACAGAGGTCAGAGCAAGTAGAAATGCTGAGAGCCACACAGTCTCCCAAAAAAAAAAAACGTTCCTATCTGATGTCTCAGGGAATGTGCAGTCTGTAGCAGCACACCTTATGGAAGGCATATGGCTGGTACCCAGGTAGTATGGATTAAGATGTGACCTTGGACTTTCTGATTAGAAAATAATATGTAGACCATTTCCCTGTCTGGCTACCTGTGGTTAAGAGAAGTTGATCATTGTGCTGACTGTGACATCACTGCTAAGCCTCCATCTGCCAGTCAGAGTTAAATCACATGCTATACAGTGGCAGGCTTTTAAAGGGACTCTGTCACCTAAACAGTGCTTTTACTGTGAACATAGAGAATAAAAACAATGATGAATATGTATCTTGTAATACATTGTATTAGCAGAATAGCATAAATAGAGAAATAGATATTTTAAATGTTTCTCCTGCTTATGACATCACCTGTGACAAATGAACTAATTGGTAAATGTGTCATTTGCATATCAAGCCACAAGGTCATAAACAGAAGACACCACAGACACATTTTTAAGCCTACATGTCTCCTTTTTTATGCATTGGCTGCATTTCACCATTTTCTTATTCTCTACAGTATTTCACTATTATTTTATTCTTCACAGTCTGAGCAATGTTTAGGTCGACTGAGTCGCCGATATTGGCCAATGTAAAGCAAATAGACTCACTTTTTTAGTGACCATAGACAGTGCCTTTTAAAGTCACCTAAGTAAGTAAGAAGCAAGAGAGAAAGTGACTCAGTATTAGAAACATAGCCTGTGTCGTCAGCAGATAAGAACATTTCGGCCCATCTAGTCTGCCCAATTTTCTCAGACATGAGAATTTTCTTTGCACCTTTTCACAGCACTGTAAAAACCTCTTCACCTTCTGCTGAACACATTTATATCTGGTTTGCATTATTATTTTTTCTTAAACTGAGCAAAACATGTATTCTTGTCATTCTTCTTTGACTCTAGCGAGCAATTTGCCCATTTAGCGGTGACCAAATCCCAGCTTCCGATTGGCTGTAGGTTGCAGTTCTTTTTATATTTTCTCCTTCCAAATGTAACTGTCTGGTAAGCCGATAAAACTCACACTCTAATGTAATTCACTCTGCCAATAAAGCTCACACTCTAATGTAATTCAGCCTGCCGATAAAGCTCACACGCTAATGTAATTCAGTCTGCCGATAAAGCTCACACTCTAATGTAATTCAGTCTGCCGATAAAGCTCACACTCTAATGTAATTCAGCCCGCCGATAAAGCTCACACTCTAATGTAATTCAGTCTGCCGATAAAGCTCACACTCTAATGTAATTCAGTCTGCCGATAAAGCTCACACTCTAATGTAATTCAGTCTGCCGATAAAGCTCACACTCTAATGTAATTCAGTCTGCCGATAAAGCTCACACTCTAATGTAATTCAGCCTGCCGATAAAGCTCACACTCTAATGTAATTCAGCCCGCCGATAAAGCTCACACTCTAATGTAATTCAGCCCGCCGATAAAGCTCACACTCTAATGTAATTCATTCTGCCGATAAAGCTCACACTCTAATGTAAATCAGTCCACCAATAAAGCTCACACTCTGATGTAATTCATTCTGCCGATAAAGCTCACACTCTAATGTAATTCATTCTGCCGATAAAGCTCACACTCTAATGTAATTCAGTCTGCCGATAAAGCTCACACTCTAATGTAATTCAGCCTGCCGATAAAGCTCAGACTCTAATGTAATTCAGCCCGCCGATAAAGCTCACACTCTAATGTAATTCAGCCCGCCGATAAAGCTCACACTCTAATGTAATTCAGCCCGCCGATAAAGCTCACACTCTAATGTAATTCATTCTGCCGATAAAGCTCACACTCTAATGTAATTCAGCCCGCCAATAAAGCTCACACTCTAATGTAATTCATTCTGCCGATAAAGCTCACACTCTAATGTAATTCAGCCCGCCGATAAAGCTCACACTCTAATGTAATTCAGCCCGCCGATAAAGCTCACACTCTAATGTAATTCAGCCCGCCAATAAAGCTCACACTCTAATGTAATTCATTCTGCCGATAAAGCTCACACTCTAATGTAATTCAGCCCGCCGATAAAGCTCACACTCTAATGTAATTCAGTCTGCCGATAAAGCTCACACTCTAATGTAATTCAGTCTGCCGATAAAGCTCACACTCTAATGTAATTCATTCTGCCGATAAAGCTCACACTCTAATGTAATTCAGCCCGCCGATAAAGCTCACACTCTAATGTAATTCAGCCCGCCAATAAAGCTCACACTCTAATGTAATTCAGTCTGCCGATAAAGCTCACACTCTAATGTAATTCATTCTGCCGATAAAGCTCACACTCTAATGTAATTCAGTCTGCCAATAAAGCTCACACTCTAATGTAATTCAGCCCGCCGATAAAGCTCACACTCTAATGTAATTCAGCCCGCCGATAAAGCTCACACTCTAATGTAATTCAGCCTGCCAATAAAGCTCACACTCTAATGTAATTCAGCCTGCCGATAAAGCTCACACTCTAATGTAATTCATTCTGCCGATAAAGCTCACACTCTAATGTAATTCAGTCTGCCGATAAAACTCACACTCTAATGTAATTCAGCCCGCCGATAAAGCTCACACTCTAATGTAATTCAGCCCGCCGATAAAGCTCACACTCTAATGTAATTCAGCCCGCCGATAAAGCTCACACTCTACTGTAATTCAGTCTGCCGATAAAGCTCACACTCTAATGTAATTCAGTCTGCCGATAAAGCTCACACTCTAATGTAATTCAGTCTGCCGATAAAGCTCACACTCTAATGTAATTCATTCTGCCGATAAAGCTCACACTCTAATGTAATTCAGTCTGCCGATAAAGCTCACACTCTAATGTAATTCATTCTGCCGATAAAGCTCACACTCTAATGTAATTCATTCTGCCGATAAAGCTCACACTCTAATGTAATTCAGCCCGCCGATAAAGCTCACACTCTAATGTAATTCAGCCCGCCGATAAAGCTCACACTCTAATGTAATTCAGTCTGCCGATAAAGCTCACACTCTAATGTAATTAATTCTGCCGATCAAGCTCACATTCTAATGTAATTCAGCCCGCCGATAAAGCTCACACTCTAATGTAATTCAGCCCGCCGATAAAGCTCACACTCTAATGTAATTCAGTCTGCCGATAAAGCTCACACTCTAATGTAATTCAGCCTGCCGATAAAGCTCACACTCTAATGTAATTCAGTCTGCCGATAAAGCTCACACTCTAATGTAATTCAGTCTGCCGATAAAGCTCACACTCTAATGTAATTCAGTCTGCCGATAAAGCTCACACTCTAATGTAATTCAGTCTGCCGATAAAGCTCACACTCTAATGTAATTCAGTCTGCCGATAAAGCTCACACTCTAATGTAATTCAGTCTGCCGATAAAGCTCACACTCTAATGTAATTAATTCTGCCGATAAAGCTCACACTCTAATGTAATTCAGCCCGCCGATAAAGCTCACACTCTAATGTAATTCAGTCTGCCGATAAAGCTCACACTCTAATGTAATTCAGCCCGCCGATAAAGCGTAATTCAGTCTGCCGATAAAGCTCACACTCTAATGTAATTCAGCCTGCCGATAAAGCTCACACTCTAATGTAATTCAGTCTGCCGATAAAGCTCACACTCTAATGTAATTCACTCTGCCGATAAAGCTCACACTCTAATGTAATTCACTCTGCCGATAAAGCTCACACTCTAATGTAATTCAGTCTGCCGATAAAGCTCACACTCTAATGTAATTCAGTCTGCCGATAAAGCTCACACTCTAATGTAATTCAGTCTGCCGATAAAGCTCACACTCTAATGTAATTCAGTCTGCCGATAAAGCTCACACTCTAATGTAATTCACTCTGCCGATAAAGCTCACACTCTAATGTAATTCAGTCTGCCGATAAAGCTCACACTCGAATGTAATTCATTCTGCCGATAAAGCTCACACTCTAATGTAATTCAGCCCGCCGATAAAGCTCACACTCTAATGTAATTCAGCCCGCCGATAAAGCTCACACTCTAATGTAATTCAGTCTGCCGATAAAGCTCACACTCTAATGTAATTCAGCCTGCCGATAAAGCTCACACGCTAATGTAATTCAGTCTGCCGATAAAGCTCACACTCTAATGTAATTCAGTCTGCCGATAAAGCTCACACTCTAATGTAATTCAGTCTGCCGATAAAGCTCACACTCTAATGTAATTCAGTCTGCCGATAAAGCTCACACTCTAATGTAATTCAGTCTGCCGATAAAGCTCACACTCTAATGTAATTCAGTCTGCCGATAAAGCTCACACTCTAATGTAATTCAGTCTGCCGATAAAGCTCACACTCTAATGTAATTCAGTCTGCCGATAAAGCTCACACTCTAATGTAATTCAGTCTGCCGATAAAGCTCACACTCTAATGTAATTCACTCTGCCGATAAAGCTCACACTCTAATGTAATTCAGTCTGCCGATAAAGCTCACACTCTAATGTAATTCATTCTGCCGATAAAGCTCACACTCTAATGTAATTCAGCCTGCCGATAAAGCTCACACTCTAATGTAATTCAGCCTGCCGATAAAGCTCACACTCTGATGTAATTCAGCCTGCCGATAAAGCTCACATTGTAATGAAATTCAGTCCACCAATAAAGCTCACACTCTAATGTAATTTATTCTGCCAATAAAGCTCAGACTCTAATGTAATTCAGCCTGCCGATAAAGCTCACACTCTAATGTAATTCACTCTGCTGATAAAGCTCACACTCTAATGTAAATCAGTCTACCAATAAAGCTCACACTCTAATGTAATTCAGTCTGCCGATAAAGCTCACACTCTAATGTAATTCACTCTGCCAATAAAGCTCACACTCTAATGTAATTCAGTCTGCCGATAAAGCTCACACTCTAATGTAATTCAGCCGGCCGATAAAGCTCACACTCTAATGTAATTCAGCCGGCCGATAAAGCTCACACTCTAATGTAATTCATTTTGCCGATAAAGCTCACACTCTAATGTAATTCAGCCTGCCAATAAAGCTCACACTCTAATGTAATTAATTCCACCAATAAAGCTCACACTCTAATGTAATTCATTCTGCCGATAAAGCTTACACTCTAATTTAATTAATTTTGCCAATTAAGTTCATTTTCAGAATAAAATATAAAAAAATTGCATTTTTTGGCTGACTTGGCATCTTGGGAATTGTAGTTCACAGCTAACACCTGTTATTATGTATGCAGTTACCCATTTTATCATAGTCAGGCAATTCTGGCTGAGCATTATGAGACATTTAGTCAACAACCCATACAAAGTAGATGTTAGCTGTGAACTACCATTCTCATGATGCTCAGCCAGCCAAAAGACACCATAATGCTGGCTGAGCATCATGGAAAGGATGGTTCACAAAAATGAACAAACTAATGTTAGTCTACCATCCCATGTCCTTCTTCAGCCCCAGTAGCCACCCCCCCCCCCCCCTCCCCGCGACTCCACTACTCACAAGTAGTTTTGTCTACACTTCAATGCCACTTCAGCCTCTTTCTGCAGCATGTATTGGGTACATGGAAGAAAATATGTGGAATTACCAACTAAAGGTATTATTTGATTATTTTTTTAGGTGCTTGAACAGAATTGGATTTATTTTCAATATAATTGTCATTTTTTTATTATTAGACATAAAAGTGAATTGTAACATTTTTGTAAAAATTGCAGTAGAACCTTGGTTTATTTATTTTCCACACATTACACCTTTTCATATCCCAAGTTAATCATATCTACAGCTACTTTTTTGCACAGTAAAGAGGGATTAAACCCTAAAATAATAAAATGCAATATGAAAAGCTTCCCCTAAAACATACCATTTGGCCTGGTCTTATGTGCAGGAACAATCAACATCTTCAGAATGTTCCTTCTTCTACTACAGTGCTGACATCTGGTGTCTGCCTGCTTCCTCCTAATACAGTGTCATACTTCCTATTTGTTTATCTGAGCATTCACAAAGGTGTTAGCATTAATATTCTCATATATGTTCACTTTTGGGGGGCTAAAGACTATCGAATATCTTTTATATGGTATATAATAGTATAAATGGGAGAAGTGGTCTGTCATATACAATATAAACAATACAGTGTGGGTTTAGTACCTCTTTAATTCTCTTACATTCTATTGGTAATCTACATAGTTGTCATTCATCCCGTATTTCAAAGGGCAGTCCGGTTTTTCAGGGTTCTTGTCACGTATCACTAGAAATATTGTTGTGCCTGTTAAAAAAAAATACAACACACACACAAAAAAAAACCCCAAAACAAATAAAAACCCAAAGACATTCACTGCCACCATATCAGACAACATTTACGGCACAATAACCAGGAGATCTGCTCCTTTCGTTCCCCTGGAGACAGAAGGAAATCACAGATTTCTGGGAAATGTATGCTCCCACCTGGCATAGGACCACCCTGCAAAATGACGTCCTACATACGACCAGATATAGCAAGATATTATGATGGTCTCCGTGGTGTTTCCAAAGTGGAGTCCTACACCATACCTTACTTTGAAGGTTATGTCAGCCAGATAGTGACTTTGCACGTCGGTTGACCACCATTTCTTTAAAAAAAACAAAAAAAATACTTGTCATGCTATAACCTCCATACACTTAACATTGGCTGCAAACCAATTTATTTTTACCGGCCTTCCCTTGGCTGGAAAATCTGATGGCAAGATACATTCTAGATCACACGTGTTGGTATGCGGAGTGTTAACAGTGTGCTCTGATTTTTATGGTGTTCTTCAAGCATAACTAATGAGCTGATTCTTCACCAGGGGAACAAGGCACATATACAACCAGTTCTTTGAAAGAGGAACAGAAGCAACCTAAATTGCTCCAGTGGCTCACATTCCTGCCTGCCGAGCAATTAAAATGCTGAAAAGCCCAGAACAAAGACAATTTCTTTACACAACAAATGGTCCGGAGTTTTCTAACTGCGGACCAAAATACAGTGCGTGTTTAGCTATTGTTCTCATCCTCCTCCTTCATCCCAACGTCTGTCGCTCAGCCTTTCCATCTTCCACGTCCATGTACATATTACGACTCCAGTTGGGATGCCACCTGGACGGGCTTTAACCGGTTTTGGCACAGTTTGTTTTTATGTCCATCTGTTTAGAGGTTGTACTATTAAAGTGGCCGTGTTTTCCACTGTAGTAAATGCTTTTGTGATGTGTAGGCAAGCTTGGTGTCTTGGATCCGAAAAGTGAAGGTTTATGACCCTTAGGGGAGGGGGCCACAGAACTCAAATTAACAATGTAAACCCTGTTTCAAGTCACTTATTGATCACTAACCTTTGAATAACCTCAGGTAGGTGGCAGTGTCCGTTTGTTTTATATTGTAAATGTAGAGAATAAAAAGGGCTCAAAGGGGGATATTCACATCTAGGGTGTTGCAGGCGAGTTGAAATAAGAAGGGAGGAGTTAAGATGATATGAACATTCCATCTCAACAAGTTTGCCATACATTGTGCAGGGACAAACCTGGTGAGTTTGCCTAGTGCGGTAAAGTCACCAGGTTTGTCCCTGAACAATACAATGGGTGAAAGTAGGACGAGCAAAACCAGCAAAATGTATATATTATAACACAAAAAGTAGTAATAATTCGGGTGTCTACTGAGAACCGGCAACTAAACAAAAAAAATGACAGACAGCTTCAATACTGCGTGACAGAAATACAAAAGAAAAGAGTGATATTAGCGCACAGTTCATAGACACTTGTATGTGCAAAAAATAAAATATGCCCTTATGGTGACCACAGAAATAAGTACAACATTTTATGGAAAAAAACAATAACATGCATCAACAGTGCAAAAACATGACTGTAGAAATAAACTCACATGAAGTGTATCACTGTGCATATACGTGAGAACTGAAAACACAGCAAGGGCAGTTCACACAAGTGCAAAAACACGTGTAAAAAATAATAAAGGTGTATATATATAAATATAAATGCAAAAATAATTAGCACCAGTCTTCTAGTGCTGTATACGCCTGAAAAAAAGATAAACAAGAAAATAAATCCTAGTGCAAAATGTACTGCAAGTGGTGATCTTCTGAATACAGATAATAGGGGATCAAACTCCCAAACATAGCTCTGCAATCTGCACAATGGTCATATTCTTGCCCCCACTCTGGAATGATGGTGTCCACAATTGTGAGGGACTGGAAATCCAAATCACGATTTTAAAGTGCTTTATTTTCAAAGTGACTCAAAAGTGTACAGGAACATCCATTATAAAATATAGAAAGCTTAAAAACAGTCCAATGTAGAGAAAAGTCTTTTTTTGTGAGACACAGTCAGAGCAGTGATCAGCTGTCTGAGCGTCCCTTCCAGGTATATTGCTGTATGGTGGCTCACAAGATACAAAATAGGAAGAATGAATAATGTTCATTTAAATAAAAGTCCCTGCCTGCTTTTTAAATGAATCCCCCAATATCATATACTATTTTTTTAAGGACAGAAAGTGTTATCGTTTGAAACCATTTTGTTTAAACTTAACCGTTTGCGTACTGTATACATTTTAATAAAGAGTGTAAAAATGTTTTTTTGTTTTTTTTTTCTGGGACATTTCTTTCCCAGATCAAAGTGTATCAGTGAGAGAGGGGAAGGATTTTCACAATCAGTGTTCTTACAGCACCGATTGTCGTTTACTGTATTTTTTGCACTTATTGCATATGATCAATGTGATCACATCAATAAATGCAACATAATGGTTGATCCTGGTCTGCCTAACTGATAAGGCAACCAGGACCAACTTACCCCATCTCTCCCCCCAAATTTGGGGGAGGATGGCAATGGATTGTGATTAGCCTTTACAGCAATCACAATCCAGCTATTACAGGTAAGACAGACCGTTTTCTGGGTGTCTATCAGAGGCGGTCTGAAACACCCCTCACTTGATTTGCATAGGGTGGGGGAAGTGTGTGATTGACAGATCAGTGACTATTCTACATGGTGGCCATTTCTTTCTTTTTTTTTTTTTTTTTTCTTTTTCTTTCCTGAATGCCTTCACTCATATTGATTCAAGGAAAGCTGAAAAATAGCAGCAAAAAACCTGATTGCGCTTTTTTTAACGCAGTACATGGACGGGCATTGTCACCAATGCATTGCATTGGGAGCCTGTAAATGAATGTGCATTGTCGTGAAGGGGTTAATAAGAGATGCTCTCATGTGCACAGAGACTTGTCTGCCACTGAGAGGGTTACACTTCTTGAATCTCCTCTGAATGTTAATCTGGCAATATCTAGTGCTGGGCTCCCTGCCCTGCTGGGAAGCAATGTACAATTATTATTATTATTATTATTTTTTATATTATGCCATCTCTTAAAGATCATACTAAAGGTCATAAAATCTGGCTCCTAGATCAGAAACAAGGAGGTGCAATATGTCCACAAGCTTTGTGTTTATTTTTCTTCTTCTTACCGAACATTCTGCTTGCGTAATCCCAAATATTTAGCTAATTTAGGGAACAATGGGAGCACTCGACAGGAGCTGCCAAGCGTTGGATCCTTCTCCATGGACATATTTCCAAAAGATCTGGGCACGCCGTGTGCTCACACAAGCCTCTACGGGGAGCGCAATTACAATGGGTCTGTCCCTAGTTGTAAAAAAAAAAACCTAAACGGCAATGAATAAACCACTGCAAATCATACCACAAACTTGTGTTTATCTCACCCCCAAATAGATGTGGTTAAGTATCTATTGGGCAGAAGATGGCTGTACGCGTGTTGGAGCAGGGTGTCAAGCATGCATTTTCCAGGCTTATTGGAACAAAAGAACACACTTGCTGATTAAAAATGACAGTGGCATGTTGCTTTAATAAGCCCTTGTGTAAGACAAGACTATCGCTAGCCAATCGTAAACATTTTTGGCTCGTGAGATTTCGTTTAGCACAAAATAAAGATGGCAGGGCCCCGGCAAGCCCACTATATATGTGATCAATTATGCCAATGTCTGTCAGTGTGTTAAAGCAGGCTTTATCAAGAAATACCCATTTAAATTTTTATCATTATTTTTATTTTTTAAACCCAGTTTTGACTAATCCGTGCTGATGGGGTGAGCATTTTTACTACTTGTGAGATCATTTTGCATGGTCTCCTCTCCCCACTGAGCTGTTCCTCTGATTTAGAGGGAGCTGATTGGCTGGTTCTAAATTCCTTAGGGGGAGGAGCGAGAATGTTTTGTTATATGTGTCCTTTATTCTATTAAAAGCAATACAGTGAATGTTGTGCATAGAAAATATATACAAAATCCCACCTAAAGACATTGAGCCTGCTCAGTAGCATAGCAAGGTGGGGGGGGCGACACAGGGGGCACTCTTTTGGGGGCGGCACATTTCACTACTAGGATGGTATAGAGAGTCCTTCACTTAACAGCTCAATGCAGCCCCCTCGATGAGCTGTGTTTAGGATCCCAGTAAGGTAAGACCACTTTGAGTGGATTTAGTCATGGAAAATGTAGCCAACGCTCAAAATGTACATGTAGCAAAAACACTCCATACCCTAACCCGGACATTCAGGCTCACCTCTCTGATGTCACCTGGTTTTGTGAGTTTTCAGCATGGACACACATAGGTCTATTAATACCCTGATTCGGTCTCTGCCACTGTGGCCCTGCCCACTGCTCACTATTCCGACCGGGGACAGGAACACAAAAACAGTGTTCTGGTGTTTGCGTTCTCAAGGACACAAGTGCCATGTATTTTTGGTGGCAAAAGGGCCAGCTACGTCACCGGGTCTCCTAGACAAACGCAGTTCAAACATTGCTGTCTGGACACAGACCCACATTTGGTGGGACAGGAGCCCCCCCCCCAAAAAAAAGTCACTGTCCCTGGCAAATTCAGGACTGTTGGCAGCAATGCATTATACTCTACAGAGACTCGATTTTTGTGTGCAATAAACGTCTTCCCCGAAAAGTCCGTCATTTCTATATAACGCATATCGTACTTCCCTCCTTCTGCTGTCCAGAGAATAAAATAACCAGTTTCATGTAACAAAAGGTACTCTGATGGACTTGTGTCTCTTTTCTCTCGCTCTATGCAGATGATCGTGTAACTAAAGTGACAATGAAATGATAGGGACTGAAGAGGACCTGACAAAGAGACAGTAGTATATAGATAGCACGCTGAGGGGGTGTGAGACACAATCCTGACAGCCACATTTTAATTTTTCATCGCTCATGTGGCAGTATTAATAGATTCCGTCATGAAAGAGACAGCAAGGGAGTGAATACATGAGCAGTCTATTATATGGGCTTATTATGTAGAAGGTAATGGTTGTTGGAATCTGATTACCAGGCCTTACTAGGAGTAGTATTAATATAGTATGTGGTGGGATGTGACTGACACAAACTATTGTGAGATCATATGCTGTCTTTACGCTGACTTTCTGCTCTCCTGACATGCTATAATCTCTAACGTATTAATTATTACCCGGAAAAAAAATGCTATATTTTACTGCTACTGACAAGGGCGGTCAATTTGTTAGCTTAAAGGGTATTATTATTTCAGGTAAGATTTTATTTTTTAAAGGAGTCTTGTTATATCTCTGTATTTCCAGGGAAAGCAGCTGTGTATACCAGTGTTATATTAGAGAAGAAAATTCAGAAAAACTGATTTGAAGATACTTTTATTTGCATGGCCTGATATATTAGATCATAGAAACATAGAATGTGTCGGCAGATAAGAACCATTCGGTCCATCTAGTCTGCTCAATTTTTTTTTTTTTTTGAGTACTTTTATTAGTCCCCCGTTCCCGGTCTTATAGCTAGGATAGCCTTGTGTCTATCCCACGCATGCTTAAAATCCTTCACTGTGTTTACCTCTACCACTTCTGCTGGAAAGCTATTCCATACATCCACTACCCTCTCAGTAAAGTAATAGTTTCTGATATTACTTTTGAATCGTTGCCCCTCTAATTTAACACTATGTCTTCTAGTTGTGGTAGTTTTTCTTCTTTTAAATATACTCTCTTCCCTTACTGTGTTTATTCCCTTTATGTATTTAAATGTTTCTATCAAATCCCCCCTGTTACGTCTTTCCTGTATTGGGGGTTATTTATAAGGTCCATTATGGAGTCTAAGTTCTAAAAATGGAATGATGTGCTGGGGCTTTTCATTGGTTTACTGGGTGACATTTAGATCTTTGGATAAGAATTGATCTTAGAAGTAAACCTTATTGCCGGCATCCATGCAAACTAACAATTATCAAGGGTATTTACCTAGTTCCATAATCCCTGTAATAGTTAAACCACAGTTAAAAAGTTGTGTAGCTGTATAAAAAATTCCAGCCAGTTTGAATAAAGGTAATAAACAGATAGGGTATTTTTATTTGATGTCCCTTTTACTCCCTTCAGGCCTGATGATGCTTAAGCATCAAAAGTGTCTGTTTTTTTTTGCACCTGGTGACCAGGAACATGTAGGATGAGACCCCCTCAGGGTCTTCACAGACCCCATGGGCCCCTGCCGAAAATAGCGCAAGACTGCACAATGTTACGTGTGACCTGGCAGTTCAGGAACATTGTGTTTTAGTAAAATGTAGAAGGTGCTCACTTTGATTGTCGGCTACATTTTCCATGTTAGATTTATATGACAGAGAGGATCCTGCTGCTGATCGGGGGACTCATAGTCACTGAATCTTGTGAGAATGCTTTTTACAACAGTGATTGGTGGGACAGGATAGTTGTGTGATGTCGCTGTTGAAATCACTGACATCCTGCACATGTGCTATGGGCATTCCCCATGTATGTTGATTCATTTTGCAGAAAGCTTACATAAGGTAAATATTTAAATTAAGTATTTCAAAATAGGAAACAGCAATATGCAATAAGAATTTGGTTCGAAAACACATACGTCACATATCCAAAACAAGATCCAAATGAGGTACAATAAAAACAATGTCTTCCTTTGTATCACTAATGGCAAAATGAGTATGTGGCCAAGGAGCTGTGGCTGTGGGGTAAAACATCTGGGATGGAGATTGTTCTCTCTCATGCATTAAGCGAATCATTGCAGGATCCTGGAAGATTCTCATTTCCAAACTTTATTGTCCGGCGGAAAAAAAATAAAGACACCGACTAACACAGCTGGACGTAATTACCCTAATAACTCCTGTGATTGGCCTGTTTTAACATGGCGCGAGAGCTCCTTCTAAGCGTATAAAAACTACATAGCTGACAGGAATGTCACGCTGAGGAGTTACTTGTGTCTTTAATAAATACAGTATCCATGGGACAGGTTTAAAATGCCACTAGGGTTACAAACTTGTAACTTGAAAAAGTTTTTTTGGATTTTGATTGGTCAACTACTGTGTCTGATTGAGCCCAAACTTCAGGCAAAGTCATTATAGCATCACATATTCCCAAATGGGGAATCAACATAACTAAAGAGTATTAGACAGTCAACATGAAATAGCAGTCACAATGAGATGGTCTACTAAACTTTATATATATATATATATTTACAAATTTTAAAAATGTTTTACACACACACACACAATAAATCTCTGATTCTTCATGATAGCAAGTCCCCTGAGTACTCCTTTCTCCAAACTACTACAGTGTCTGCCAGGATTGCACCAGGCCAGGATTTATATATAATCATTTTAATAGAGTTATCAGTCAATTATATAATAACAACACATTACTATTATTATGTAATTATTTACTTAAAATGTATAGTTATATATTTTTTATATTTAAACGAATAACAAATCTTAAACTTCCTGTTAATCATTTATTATCACTAGTGTTTATGATTTATTGAATACGCATATAATATTATGTAAAGATAATTATATTTGTCTTATGTTTCTCTCAGCAATGATATTCCAATTTATTTACATAGCACTTGGCACAGAAGAGAAAAGTGAATTACAGAGACGGACGTCTACATGAGGTAGAGAGACCTTCTCGCAAGGTTACAATATACTGCTCAGCCATCACGGCCCCTTTAACTGCCCCAGCACTGCACAGTGACATCACCTGCCCACACAAGGACCACAATCCCTGTCTGTCTCAATCTGTCGACAGCCGGCATTGGACAGTATGAGTGGAGTCGTTTTTAGTGCAGGAAATAACTTCATTGCTTGTGTGCCTAGAGCGTCTGCAGTGCTCAATCTCTCTTCGGTCAGAACAAAATGTCCGTCAAAATATAACCGAGTTGGGACACTTCTCCAAATCATTTCCGAAAACTGGACTATTCTGGTTTTAGTTTTACAAATTGTCTTTTCAACTCACCACAGCTCATAGTTTCCTAATGAAGTTCACAACGCCATCTCAAGCAAAGCGGTAGGGACAAAAGATAATTCACGGAATGTTGCAATCAGTTTCCATTACGGGCAAAGAGAAGCGTTCCCGACTAATTCTTACTAATTTTTCAATTATAGCTACCTAGTAGACTCCACACTTGAAAAAAAGTTTTTTTTTTCCCCCGACAATAAAAGTACATTTTTTTTTCTAGTTACATAATAAAAAATGTCTAATGTTGCATCTTGAGTTACATAAATCACCATACAAAACATTTAAAGAGTAACACACATTAATATTTCTGGTGTTTTTAATACATATTACAAACACAAACATTGCACGGATTCATGTCGGCAGGAGGCTGGCCTTGGGGAAAGTGGGTATACATATAAAGAGGATTGCCTGAGTATAAAGGCTGTCAGCTACTACTAGATCCTGTCTACCTCTCTTTCCAGGCATCTATCCACCAGTCCCAATTTACTCTATTTTTCATATTAGTGAATCTCAATCTAGAGCTTATTTTTTCCATTTTCCATCGGTAGATCACCTGAGCCTATATTGAATACCATTCTATTTCTGTGTTGTCCTTCCACTGTCTTGTTGTAGCCACTAGGGTTCCTAATAGTATGTCGGTTATTATTTGTGTTGTCTCGGTGTACATTTTTGGCCAGTCCAGTAACAGGAGTATTTTCTCAGGTGTACAATTTAAGTCAACATCTTATTTTATGTAGCACTTTTTCCCATGTTCCTTTTATTTCTACACAATTCCACCATGTGTGGATATATGTACCCCTCTCGGTGCCACACCTCCAATACATGTCATTTTAGTCAGTTTACTCGGGACGTAATACCATATTTGCCATTTTGTAGAATGTTTCCAGTACATTCAAGCAGTGTATAGATGTATGCACTTTTCTTGGAGAGGCCAGCAAGTGGTCTGGGTTAATTATTTAGGTCTCTGTGCCACTTTTTTATCGCCGTATTTTCCCTCCTTGAGCCCGACAATAAAAATACAGTGTAGTTTATTTTATTTTTTAATAATGTTCACCCATCCATCTGCATTTTGAAGTTGCTCCTCAATGATGTGTCTGGAATTACAAGTCCGATTTGAGCCTTTGCCCGTCGAAACTCAGAATAATTAAGCTTCTCCCCAGTGCCAGTGGAGTTGGCCTTGTGATTGTTATGCATACAAAGGTCGTAAACACACGCCGTAAACATTATACTCCTGCTCTCATACGACTGCATTATTTACTTCAAGCCTATGTTTCTGCTGAAGGATTTAGCATGCCCCCTGAACCAACGTACTTAACTCGGGATTTATCAGCAATTAAGCAATTTGGGAATCCGATTTCAATCCCGTCTCGAGGGAGTTGATAGTTTAGCAAAATCTAGTCATCACTTTGAGAACCCCCGTAGCAGTTCTTGTCACACCACTTTGAATGCATCCGATTTCTCCCTCTAGACCCTGGGAAGAACTCTTGGATTTTTGAAACCTTATGCACAACAGCATCCAAGCATAATTCTCACGCTGGTCCAATTACAGAAATCACTTATCTGCAAAAGCCACCTGACAGACCCCATGCCACGATCGTTTTTAGCTGTATCTTTTTGGTTAATAGGCTCAATTTCTGCAGTCGTCTCGTCATATCTCAAGTCTAACACTGTGGTTTTAAAGGCTGCAACATGCGGATAACCAGTGTCCATGTACTTATAGTCTAATGTAAAGTGTGAAAGATGGTGTTGATCCTCCAGTTTTTTCCAACGTGGCCGCCAAAAGTCATATCCTGAGGAGAGTGAGAGGTATTAAGGACACACTTACTTCCAAGGGTCTTTTTTTTTTTTTTTTGTGCCGATGGGTCAGTCAGAGTCAGTCACCTACAAATTGTTCAGACTGGAAATGTAGAAAACAAAAAAAAAAATGGATGTCATCTATCTCCTGTCTATAACATCACCTTGTGGCTTGATATGCGAAATACACAGTTCCCAGTGAAAGTAATACATTTACATATGAAGCCATAGGTGATGTCATAGATAGGACACGTCACAGATACATTTATAGCACATTGTCCTCTTAATGTATGTAGTTGCTTGCACGTCTGCAAACACAATGTATGGATCTTTTTTTTTATCCTTTACATTCATAATAGATAACAGATATTATGTAGGTATAATATGTATAACGGTGATTGCACGGTTTTATAATTCCCGGCACTTTATAGTGCGGGGGAAGGGACGTTCGCCAAACCGCATTTGGTGGATGTTACCCCGAAACAAATCTCTGCCTGATTTTTTATACATACGCTGTGATTGCACGACGAGTGCCGACACAACCTAAATCTATGCATTCGGCGTGGATAATGCAGACTCCTTTGAGTCTGCTTTATACATTGGCGCACACGCCGATTGTGCCAGTATTTGGCGCAATCAGCCTGTGTGCTGTGTTTATATATGCCCCCCATAGTGACAAGATATTTACAGGGACACCATCACCCGATCATGCACTGCACTGTGGTGTGATGGAATGATAACTGATATGTACATCATGGTTAGGGTTGCCACCTGGCCGGTATTTTACCGGCAGGCCGGTAAAACATTGGCATCAGGCCAATGTTAAGTCTATGGAGACAGTACCAAGGCCGGTATTTTTCTGAAGAAAAGGTGGCAAGCCTAATCATGGTAGCAGAATTACCATCAAATGCATAGATTAAGAAACGTTTTTATTATAATTGTCTTTGTCGTCAGCTGACTGAATGGCTCATCTTTACAAAGTTCACACAAAGTGTTCACACAAAGTAGAAATGGAAGGTGTCTATATTATTTGTCAAAGACAGAAGGGGTGGGAGTCGCATCTCACCGAGAACAGACAGCACTGAATTAGACTCTCGTATTGGATGATACCTACTAGGGAGGGGTGTCACCGTGTTTTTTTTGCTCGTTCCACCATTGCAGAGGAGGCCTCTCTATATCAGGCTGGTCCCACCCATAAGGCGGGTCCAGACTCAAAATGCCTGGTAAGCCTCCTCTGCATGCGAAAAACAACAACATCTATTATAGGCCTCGTCAGTGGAGTACTGCTGGTTTCCCTCTACGTGAGCGAGGGGCCCATGTCTGGCCAAACTCTGCATATTCATAGAGACAAAGGAAGTGGAAGACACAACTCACCAAAAATATTATTTGTCCAAACCTGTATGGCTACTCGCCAAGTAACATTGTCAGTAGAGTTCTTATGCACAAAGGCTGTACTGTCAATTACCGTATTTATCGGCGTATAACACGCACTTTTTCTCCCTGAAAATAGGGGGGAAATGATGTGTGTGTGTTATACGCCGAAAAAAAAAAAATCTAAAACTTACCTCGTTCCTGCTCTGTCCCCCGGTGCTCTGAAGGTGCGTGGCTGTGAGGGAAGCGTTGTGAGCTTCCCTCCAGCCGCGCGGTCAATAAATTGTGTTTTTTTTTAAACAAACTTTATTGTTCCGCGCGGATGGAGGGAAGCTCACAACGCTTCCCTCACAGCCACGCAGCTTCAGAGCACCGGGGGACAGAGCAGGAATGAGGTAAGTGCTGGGGTCTGGGGAAGGGGGGGGGGGGAGGAGGGTGGCATAACGAGCATACTAAGGGGCAATATCCTGGCATATTGGGGGCAATATCATGGCATATTAAATGGCATATTGGGGGCAATATCCTGGCATATTAAAATGGCATATTGGGGGCAATATCCTGGCATATTAAAATGGCATATTGGGGGCAATATCCTGGCATATTAAAATGGCATATTGGGGGCAATATCCTGCATATTAAATGGCATATTGGGGGCAATATCCTGGCATATTAAATGGCATATTGGGAGCAATATCCTGGCATATTAAAATGGCATATTGGGGGCAATATACTGGCATATTAAAATGGCATATTGGGGGAAATATCCTGGCATATTAAAATGGCATATTGGGGGCAATATCCTGACATATTAAAATGGCATATTGGGGGCAATATCTGGCATATTAAAATGGCATATTGGGGGCAATATCCTGCATATTAAATGGAATATTGGGGGCAATATCCTGCATATTAAATGGCATATTGGGGGCAATATCCTGGCATATTAAAATGGCATATTGGGCTTCAAAGTTCTTTATTTGAAATTTAAGTTTTTTTTCCTGAAATTTCCTTCTTAAAATGAGGTGCGTGTTATACGCCAGCGCGTGTTATACGCCGATAAATACGGTAAACCTTTTTTTAATGTGTGGGAGAAGTTCTAAATAATCATCTGGTGGCAGTATAGACTAAAACGTCTAAATAACCAACATATTGGAAGACTGCCCTGGGACACAGCGAGGGTGGAGCATAAAGATTGCAATATATGTATAATAACTGAGTCTGTGACAAGTTTAATGCACCAAGATATTGCCCCCAATATGCCATTTAATATGCAGGATATTGCCCCCAATATGCCATTTTAATATGCCAGGATATTGCCCCCAATATGCCATTTTTTTTTCCCCTTCAAAAGCTTATCGGACAGTCTTCCATTCACTGACTACGGATAAATTGCTGTCAACAGGAGTTATCAAAATTAACTAGAGTGGTCCTATCCTGGCAGATTGGGATAAAAAGCATATTCCCGTTGAAATGGGTATGAGCCGTGACTGGGTATTAGATAAAGGTTCAAGATTTGAGGACAAGTGAGAACGACATCCATCTATATGGACTCAAAGCTAAAGGCATGTAGATCCACACAAACCGAATCAGTGTCAGAGCAGATCTTCCGTTTTGTGGTTCAATTAAATCATATGTCTGAAAGTGATTTAAAGTAGTGAAGCAGATGCTGTAGACATTGGATATTAGATCTGTGTTTGGATACATTAGTGTTTATTAAACAAAGCAAGTAAAGCAATATGTCATGTGTACAGTGTAATGCACATTGCTAATAGGTATTGTAACAAACTATGTTTCATAGCAGGAATGTGACATGAATATATAGATATTATAATATATAAATATTAGATCGCAAGGTACAGTGATTCTTCTAGATTTAATGTAAAAAGCCCACATACATGAAATTACCTGTAATGCATCTGGTAGTGGTTAACTTGTACATAATTTTTTTTTTTGCATACACATGCAAAAAAAACCTGCACCCCTGACTGCTCTGGTCAGTTTTTGTAAACAAATGCAAACAAGAGGATCAGTGCAGGTGAACTGGGCCCTCTTGCACTGACCATGTGCGGTAATAGATTAAGTCAATAGCTGGTAACTGTCTCTCTTGGGTTTTTTTTTTTGCGGGGGGGCTGGGGCGGGTTTTGACCACAGTGTTTGCTGGGGCAGCATATTTTATGGATGCCATCATTTCTTGAAAGAACAAAAAACACTTATATGATAATGCTATTGCTTTTATACATTTAAAGGGACAGTATCCCCCAAGCTTAATTTTTACATTCTGTGAGTAGAGAATAAAAAAAAAAAATGATTGAATAGGATCTATATAGTGTGTTTGCAAAATTGCAAGCAAATACCTAAATTAGTATCACCCTTGGCTTGATATGCAAATTACACATGCCCCATTGAAAAGCAGTTGATTTGCATATCAAGCCACAGGTGATGTCATAAGCAGGGGACTCCACTGACAAATGTAAAAACATTTTATCACATTTTCATACCCTAATTTAGCCATATGATTACAAAACTCATTCACAGTAAATACAACGTTTGGGTCATGCAGTCCCTTTACTATTGTACTCAAGCCAACAAAAATGTTACCGGCCCTGTGTTAGCCCTAACTGTGTTGTTTGTTGATTGTGTTTCAATATTGCTAAAAATACAAAGTATTTCTTTTTTTATGTTAGGGCTGTTAGTGAGTCAGTCTATTCACTAAAAGGTGAGTTGCAGGTGAGATGAGGTGAACTGAGGTGAGACAAACATTTCTTCTCAACAATTTAACTATTCACTAAAAGGTGAGTTGCAGGTGAGATGAGGTGAACTGAGGTGAGACAAACATTTCTTCTCAACAATTTAACTATACATTGTGCAGGAGAGTTTGTCTCTGCACAATGTATAGATAAACTGGTGAGATGGAATGTTCATCTCACCGAAACTCACCTCATCTCACCTCAACTCACCTTTTTGTGAATAGCCCCAACTGAAGTGTCCTGACATTTAATCTATTTTAATTTTTTTACATTTTTTCTTGGCAAAAAGGTAAATAGATCTAAACATCTCCTATCTACTAACATCACCAAATAAAAAGTAAAACGTGTTGCTGTTGCTCCAGCAACATTCCCGTCTATCACCATAACCATTTAACATATATTAAAAATATGTACATCAAACTGACAATAAGCCAGGAGAATCTGCCCTTTTTAAAGTTTAATGGAATAATAATAATAATAAATAATTGTATTGCGCCTTCAAATATAACTTGTATTTGCATTTTTTAAATGTCCCATGCATACTGTATATTTTATTCATCATCGATATGCACAGAGGCTAAACCATTCATTCTTTCCTCTGTGACATTACCATGTTAACTAAAATAACAAAATAATATTCCTCGCAGGGGATTGCAAATTGGAAATGAAGTGCTCGCCAGTATATTCTGCCAGAGGTTAACACAGTTTTTATTGATAATCCCAGAAGGTCAGTATTATTATTGATTTCCCAGAATATAAATCTTTTCAAACTTCAGATTTTCTTTCAAACGTAAAAGAGACTCCGCCAGCAATATCCCTTTCTCTATTGACCAAGCTGGGGCTTTGAGTCCTAGTTAAATAATCACTGTCAGGACTCTTGTAAATGAAGAGAATTTAAAGGGCCATTCTAAGAAAGAGAGAAAAAAAAGATCTCTTTTTTTTTTTTTTACCCTCAACAGCTAGCCCTTCAACCGTGCTTTCTGAACTGTTACTATGGTCTTGCTCAGGGCCGGCATTTTGGGGTGTGCAACCTGTGCGAGCACCCCAGTGGGCACCCTTTCAAAATAAAAAAAAATTAAAACTTTGCCAGTGGAGATCGTAGGATCCGGGAGGAAGGGGTGGACCGCAAAGGTGAAGGTCTGCCCCCACCCCAGCGTCTGCTTCACGGGAGCCGCAGGCAGCATAAGCTCTGTGTGTTAAACACACGGATAGCGTGAGCAGCATTTACTGAGCTGCGTGTGTGTTTAACACATGAAGCTTATGCTGCCCGCTTCAAGTGAGGAGATGGGGGAGAAGAGAGAGAGGAGGGGGGACCACTGGCTTGGCCCGCACAGGGTGCCTGAACACGTAAGGCCGGCCCTGGTCTTGCTATTAACCTGGAAAGACCTTAATCCAACCTACTGTCTGCATCCAAGCATACTAATGTCATATCTGCAATTAGGGTGTTAGGTGGTGCATAACATGTATGTGCTCCCCTGCAGAATATACAATTTAAGTAAAGGTGATAGAGTACAGATAGGTCACATGACCCGGCACATATCTGATGTCAGAGCACTGGGTCACGTGCAGGCAGATCAGTGGGGAGAGGAGATCTTCCGATCTCCCCAGCCACAGTCTCTGCTGACAAGTGAGGATTTTTTTTTTAAAGGGCCGCTTTTTTTCAGTATTTTTTTTTAATTTTATTTTTTTGCTGCTTACCCCAATGGCAAACAAGGCAAGTGCCGCACTAGGCTTGCCTCACGCTAAATACAGCACTGTGAGGGGCCCTTGGTCATGTACCCTGCGCAGCATATGTTGCTCAGTATATTCTTTTTAAATTACTTTTTATAAGCAGCATTGCCTTCTCTTTTCCTGTTTTGCTCAGTCATATGTGAACTGTCCTTAAATAAAAATGTGTATTAAATAAGCAAATAGGGGAAAATACAGTTTATTTACGGGTACACAATACACGTATATTTAACTACTATTACTGCTTCTATAGAAATGTCAGATGCATTTAGAAACATCTCTATAGAGCTCTGTTGTGTAGAGAAGTTGTCTGTAGATCTGACACCTCTGGCAAAAACTATTTTAAATAAATATACAAGTTAGTGTAGTCATTTATTTTACTTGTGAGTAAACAAGGCATAATATTGTATTATTCTGTCGTGCATACCTCCCAACCTTACTCCCCAGGGAGGGGGGAAAGACAGAGCAACAATGGGAGGGAGAGGGGCAGAGAGAAACAAGGGGGGGAAGAGACAGAGGCGAGGGGGGAGTCAAAGGGAGGGGGAGAAGGACAAAGCTGGGGGCAAGAGAGAGGCAGCATTGGCACATAAAAGGAAATAAAAACAAGAAATGCATTTTTTGATATCATTTTTTTATTAAAAAAGCAATTTACATGTGAATATATACAAGTTTAACTTTTTTCCTATAGGGTAGTCTTATATTCAGGCTTTTAGTTTTTTTCCTAAAGGAATATCCAAAGTTTGGTAGGCCGTCTGATATTCAGAGTCGTCTTATAATCGAGCAAATACGGTATGTTAATATTAATTTCTGTAAAATGCCTACTGCTGGCTTCTAATGTTTGGATTGTTTTACAGAGAACTCTATGTAAGCACCACCTATCCTGTGACGCTACTCCATGTCCACATGCACAATAGCGCTGACACTCCCATTTTCAAGTTACGCCCCCGTAATTGCCAGCAGTACCAATTTTTGAGGGTCCTGTCCCAGCATTAGTAATTCCTATGCCCCACGCATTGCATGTAACCCCTCCCTCTTTAGGCTCCACCTCCTTTATGCCCCGATGTTGCCAAGTATTGACCTTGATATCCTTTGTTGATGGCTAGGCATGTTGGGAGGTAGGGGACTGGCTCCTAAAGTTCATAAAAATATACATGTTTTTTCAAGCCGTATACAGCCATTTTAAAATGTTTCTCCTTCAAAGAAAAATAAAACATTTTTAATTTTTTTTTTTAAAAGATCATATTTTAATTTTGCGTATTGCATAATAATCCCAAATCATCCTCTTGACTGCAGACTTTCAGAGTTTTATTATGGAAAAATGTTTGAAATCACACTTCATCCAAAAAAGGTGCATATTTCAATTTTAAACTTGACTTAATGAAAAACACAGTTAAATCATCCATTTATCTTCCTCAGCACCTAGCCCCATGTAGATGTTGCTTCGCTCATCAAGCATGTTCACGTTTTAATTTAAAATCTAAATATAAATCACTCACTTTGCAGTGAAAAAAGTTGCTAGCAGACACCATGCGTTTGATTTAAACCCTGGAAGTTTTGTTTCAATTAAAAATGGGTGGCAGGATATAGAGAGTATAATGATTTAGCTGGGTCCATGATATGGACAGCGAATATTTACCCACATGAGTCTGTGGTTGACCTTGAGATCTAGAAAAAAACACATAGAAACATAGAAACATAGAATGTGTCGGCAGATAAGAACCATTCGGTCCATCTAGTCTGCCCAATTTTTTTATTTTTTTTTTGAGTACTTTTATTAGTCCCCCGTTCCCGGTCTTATAGCTAGGATAGCCTTGTGTCTATCCCACGCATGCTTAAAATCCTTGACTGTGTTTACCTCTACCACTTCTGCTGGCAGGCTATTCCATACATCCACTACCCTCTCAGTAAAGTAATACTTCCTGATATTACTTTTAAATCGTTGCCCCTCTAATTTATGACTATGTCCTCTAGTTGTGGTAGTTTTTCTTCTTTTAAATATACTCTCTTCCTTTACTGTGTTGATTCCCTTTATGTATTTAAATGTTTCTATCATATCCCCCCTGTTACGTCTTTCCTCCAAGCTATACATGTTAAGATGCTTTAACCTTTCCTGGTAAGTTTTATCCTTCAACCCATGAACCAGTTTAGTAGCCCTTCTCTGAACTCTCTCCAAAGTATCAATATCCTTCTGGAGATACGGTCTCCAGTACTGCATACAATACTCCAAGTGAGGTCTCACCAGTGCTCTGTACAATGGCATGAGCACTTCCCTCTTTCTACTGCTAATACCTCTCCCTATGCAACCAAGCATTCTGCTAGCATTTCCTGCTGCTCTATTGCATTGCCTACCTACCTTCACCATACAAAGTTGCCAACATACCCGGATTTATGAAATCCCCAGTCCCTGCATTATTACCGGCTATGTATTGTGCCCACGTGGTATTGCATTTAACTTAAAAGACAACTGTCAGCAGAAATGAAGTTCTGTTTAATCTAAATATTGCATTAAGTATAGATATTTTAGATAGAAATGTGTTAATAAAAGAATATACATTAAGCATCTTATTGAGGCCTCTGAACTCTGGATAGCTCTAGTCGGAGGCAGACATGTTTTTTAGAATCCTTGCTCAGATGAAGCAATATCTGATCCAAGATGTCCGACCCCTGAAAGTGCTATAAAAGCAGAGCGGGCTCAATTAGGGGCTTTATTTGTATTCTTTCATTATAGAATTTCTATCTGCACTTAATGCAATCTTTTTCAATTAAACAGAACTTCATTTTAGCCCGACAGTTGTCCTTCAATGTGAAAACAGCAAAGCACATTGGGGACCAGATCTCAGACTGAGAGAACAGACTACACTTAAATACCCTACACTATACCATGTTATGCTCACTATCACCATTATTATCACCCCATTTAGGTGAAAATCCTGGATAACCCATGGTTAAAAATGTATTCTACCCTGTCCCACAGTGCTACCAGTTATAGACAATGCTCCATTGAATTGTTAAAGGGACACTAAACTTTACTTTTCACTTGTGCTTCTAATATAGGAGCACAAGTGAAGTGTAAGTTGTTCCTGTTATGAGGAACTGGGAGGTAATTCTTGTACTCGTCTGGTCGGCGACCGTCTCTCGCTGTTAGTGCAGAGAGAGACCCTCGTTTTTCCATGGGATCAAAAGGGGGACCTTAACTGGGTCGCCCTTGCTGATCCCATGCAAATAAAAGGGTCTCTCTCTCTGCGCTAGCAGCGAGAGACCCTCGAATTTGGCACTCAGAGCGGGGCAAGCAACCAGGAACTGCTGTATCTCGCATGTGAGATGCAGCAGGTAGTAAACCCACGTGTATCTATTAAGATACACGTCGGCTTTACTTAAAAGTCCCAGGACATGTTTTGTTTAACCTTTACTTCCTTCAAAGAAGTAAGGGTTAAATAATGTTCAATGTCCCTTTATCTTTTTTGGGGCTATTTACTAAAAGGTGAGTTGAAGTGAATGGCAGGTGAGTAACAGGTGAGTTGAGGTGAATAGCAGGTGAGTTGAGGTGAGATGAACATTCCATCTACATTTGTATTATATAAAGTTTTTATTAAATATTAAAAATCAATTTACATATATACAAGTTAAACTTTTTTCCTATAGGGTAGTCTTATATTCAGGCTTTTAGTTTTTTTCCTAAAGGAATGTACAAATTTGGGGGGGGTCGTCTTATAATCAGGGTCGTCTTATAATCGAGCAAATACGGTATATATATATAATTGTATTAACCTTTTTTTAGTGCCTTTGGCAACTTCAAAATCCATCCTAGAAACAATTGTGGGAGGAAAAAAAGAAAAGGAGAGAGACTCATACTGCTGATATGATTATATAAGTTCTTCATAAAATTATTGTGCAAATAAAATCTTACTCATAAGCAGATCCACAATGATGAAAGACGTGAACACAAATTCTGCCTACAGATGAATAACTTTCATTAATTTTTAAAAAAGGCCGAAAACCTTTGAAGCAAACACCCGAAGGCACCACTATTAATATTGACTATGTGCTGAAAAAGTTTTAAAAATAGCCAAAAAACTAACAAACGAGGGAAATGCATATTGTATGTCCTGGACCAGCTCAGTAAGTGGCTTCTCCCTCTCACATCTGGCTACTATTTCACACAGTACAAACATGATGCTTTGAAGTATAAAAAAAATAAAAGAAAAACAAGTTACCTGCGCTCTCTCCTTTATCCCTATGTATTTTTAAAACAAATGGAGGTTTTTTTAGTTACCTCCAATGGCCATGAGAGGATGAGCCCACCTGCCAACGTCAAGGCACATAAAAAAAATACATTTGCGTAGTAAAATATTTGCAAATTACAATTTGTTTTTAAATTTGATCCCAGCACATTTGAAAAGAAACAAAACATTGTTAAGACTTGTTTGATAGAGGAAAGAAAAACGATTTAGTATTGCAGTCTACTTCTATATAATTGCTTGGATGTTTCAGTCAAAGTTACCAACTAGGAATGGCTTCAGCTATCTGCCAACTTTGATTCGGGCCCACCTTCAATCCAAGAAGCCTTGGGGGATTTCTAAGCTGACTAGAAGGATTTCCAGTCTCTCTCAATTTATAAACACGGTCCGCATTTTATCCAAAGGCTGTTTTTTGTTTTTTTTACCTCTGTACCTGGAAAAAAAAGTGTTGTATATTTATTTAAAAAAAAATACCAAATGTAGAAAAAAAAAACACATTTTCTAGCATTTTAAAAAAAAAAAGAAGCCATGCTTATTTAACTTAACAGGGGATTAAAGTGATCCCTTTAAGCTGCCAAATAAAGAGAGGTGTCCATTCAGCACATACTGTGGGTCTTGTATAAAAAAAACTCCCCCACTGATAAGTGTCAGAAAGGGTATAAAATGTTGCAATCACTTTTGTTATGTATAATGACTTTTTTATATAAATCTCGACACTTGTAAGTGCAGGAGAGGGACCTCCGCCAAAGGTTTATATACAGTAATCAGGCACTTTTTGGCACCTGATTTTTCCATACATTGGCTGCGCCAGCACAATGAACGCTGGCACGACCAGAAAGTACGTAACCGGCGGAGGTGGCACATAAATAAGTCGGGAATTTGGGCGCCCCCACTATTTCTTAGTTGTGGAAGTCTTATTCTGAATGACCTCTTTCCTTGAATACACTGGAGGTAAGATCTGCTCTCATTAAAACACACAGAAGAGTATGTAGAGAAGAGTCCGGCTTTAGTAACTATCACCAGAAACATGGTCCTTCCAAGAAACCGGACGGCCAACACATTGTTGAGTAATTGACAGAAGATTACAAGGAGCCGTGGATATAACCGGTAGTTTCACTTTCATGATCCATTAAATGTTTCTTATCGGTTTATGTTTTTGCTTTCAGAGAATGGTACACTAATCTTTAATAAACACCTGTTACAGACCATTCATGTGCAGTTTGTTACATTACAATTAAAATGAAAGTGTATGCATGACTCACGGATGTACATTCATTATCTTTAGACACGTTAATGGAGCAGTTCCACCGACACCAGTTTATTCTATGTATTTTGTTAGATGTTGGCTGAAATTAATTTACCTCAAAATATCTAATTCTCCTGTAGTTTTGTATTTAAAATGATTTTCCCTCTGCAGCCGTTTTACTGCTCCAATCTAAGAAAGGGCTATAATTAACTGTTTCAAGTGTATGGAACGTGGGGGTGTGGTTTCAGCTAGCGCAGTGTGTTGTAACGGAGGTGGGCAGGACGTTTGCTGCAGCAACAGCAGTAACTCATGTTAACAATATTTTTCGTTGGTTATCCCTTTAATATAGTTTCTGTGAAAATAACGGTTGTTTTGCCTAGCTTTTAAAGGGTAACTAAACTTTATTTATCACTTGTGCTTTTTGTATAAAAACCTATTGCAGTTTCAAGTGTATACTTTTCAATGCATAGCTGGTAATTGATTGTTATTAGACAGCATTGGGTAATACTGGACAGAGGCTAAAAGGACAGGGCACTGGAAGTCTGACTAGACTCTGGCTGTAAGCCCCCATGCAGGGCACTGGATGGAAGTACATAAGGAACTGGACTCTAGCTTTAAGCCCCCATGCAGGGCACTGGATGGAAGTACATAAGGAACTGGACTCTAGCTTTAAGCCCCCATGCAGGGCACTGGATGGAAGTACATAAGGAACTGGACTCTGGCTGTAAGCCCCCATGCAGGGCACTGGATGGAAGTACATAAGGAACTGGACTCTGGCTGTAAGCCCCCATGCAGGGCACTGGATGGAAGTACATAAGGAACTGGACTCTGGCTGTAAGCCCCCATGCAGGGCACTGGATGGAAGTACATAAGGAACTGGACTCTGGCTGTAAGCCCCCATGCAGGGCACTGGATGGAAGTACATAAGGAACTGGACTCTGGCTGTAAGCCCCCATGCAGGGCACTGGATGGAAGTACATAAGGAACTGGACTCTGCCTGTAAGCCCCCAGGCCGGGCACTGGATGGATGCCCTAGATGGACCTGGACTCTGGCTGTAAGCCCCCAAGCCGGGCACTGGATGGATGCCCTAGATAGACCTGGACTCTGGCTGTAAGCCCCCTGGCAGGGCACTGGATGGATGCCCTAGATAGACCTGGACTCTGGCTGTAAGCCCCCAGGCCGGGCACTGGATGGATGCCCTAGATGGACCTGGACTCTGGTTATAAGCCCCCAGGCAGGGTACTGGATGGATGCCCTAGATAGACCTGGACTCTGGCTGTATGCCCCCAGGCAGGGCACTGGATGGATAGCCTAGATGGACCTGGACTCTGGCTGTAAGCCCCCAGGCAGGGCACTGGATGGATGCCCTAGATGGACCTGGACTCTGGCTGTATGCCCCCAGGCAGGGTACTGGATGGATGCCCTAGATGGACCTGGACTCTGGCTGTAAGCCCCCAGACAGGATACTGGATGGATGTCCTAGATGGACCTGGACTCTGTATGCCCCCAGATAGGATACTGGATGGATGCCCTAGATAGACCTGGACTCTGGCTGTATGCCCCCAGGCAGGGTACTGGATGGATGCCCTAGATGGACCTGGACTCTGGCTGTAAGCCCCCAGACAGGGTACTGGATGGATGCCCTAGATGGACCTGGACTCTGGCTGTATGCCCCCAGGCAGGGCACTGGATGGATGCCCTAGATGGACCTGGACTCTGTATGCCCCCAGACAGGATACTGGATGGATGCCCTAGATGGAACTGGACTCTGGCTGTAAGCCCCAAGACAGGGCACTGGACGGATGCCCAGATGGAACTGATCTCTGACTGGTAATGTTGCTGCAAGGTAGCAAATGACTGGATACAATCTGGAATCTTTCCTCAGGGTGGTTCAGCCCCCAGGTTATTAGGTCCCCAGAGCCTGGATAGGACTAGATAAACTGGAGCAGCAACAGCAGGACTGGTTGAAAAACCAATTCAAAGATTGTTAACATTTCAGTAAAGTCCCGTTTACCCAAAGGAGCCGGTATTTATAGGACCAAGCTGCACCGCTCAGGGTTGTAAACGACACTAGGTGGAACTGTCCCTTTAATGAATGCTTTTTGAAGTTCACTTTTTAGCATATAGTCCCTGTTCTAAACATAGGTTCTCAAAGTCACTCCTTGAAACACTTAATATCACTGCACATGGGTGCAGTCGGGTGTCTTCAGAATGATAGAGACATTAATAGCTCCATAAGTGAACCTGACAGAGGAACGTGAAAGATAAGGAGTAAGAACCTATTCTCTAAGAGAATCCGAGAATTAAACATAGATATTAGCGGAAATCGGATGATTGGATACTAGTACTAGGTAAAGCGATAGTATTGTGTTAGCCGTGGATCAAGTAGAGTTAAAATGATTCCTTTCAATGGCTTATTGAGAATCCGAGCGCAAGATATTAGGACCAATTTAGATCCATTCGTCAGGCGTGGATGACAGGCTTTAAAAACCCATTATTGCTGGCGCTACACTTCCGATAATGTATTGAGCTTTTCGTGAGGGGAGAGCCCTGAGCAGGTAACTATTATTATAAGTATTGATGTATGGGGATTATTTGTCTTAAAACCCATGGTATGCATAACCTTTGCTCACCTTTAATTCTACAGAGTATTTCATCTTTCTACTACGAATGAATCCCGTACAATCACTTCTGAAGATGGATTATGATGTTTTGCTCTCAAGTAGAGCACTGTGCAAATATGAAAAGGCTGGGGACAAAATCTATTTAAAAAAAAAATCATATATAAATACAGTTTAATTGGGATAGGACAACATTTGTTTGTCTGAAACCCCAGATCTTTTGCATGCCTAGTAATACCCCTGTGACAAACTATGTAAAAATTAGGCCAAACAAGATGGCTGTCATGGATAAGTTCTATCTGTAAATTTAAAAAATCTGCAATGTGGCTTGTGGTAACTACGCAGCAACAAAGAACTTCAATTTAAGCCCTTTGTTGGAGAGGAAACAAATGTTTTTTTCTGACATTGCAAAGGTTAGTGATTGAAGGCAGCGGAATGTGCAGCCATTTTGTTTGTCATGACCATGCATTGAAACTGTGGTTCGGGTTTGATCATGCTCGCACTGGTTTCCTCCATTCTCAGCATGCCAGACAGAGAGTACTAATAATTGGGCTGGATGTTGTTGTGTCAAGTTCAGTCTATTAGGAGTCGTTGAAAGGACCACCAGGTTCGTGTTCTGGCAAGTCCAGCAAGACATTCTCTGACAGCAATGATTTTCTGTCAAAACCAACACGAGCTGTATGTGAACCGGTGACCCTCAGACAGAAACCTCTGCATCTTTAAAAGGCAGGAGCTTCTACTTGGCAAAGCCCATCACTCACTGGCTGTGCATTGTTTTGGTCCGCTAATCCTCTGTTCACAGAATGCGTACAAATAAAACAGTAACAGATGTATCTACATAAGATATGCTATTGTCCTTTTTTTTTTAATTTACAGTTTATTCTATATTTTTAAGACATGACAACAAAATCACAAGGCATATTGGATCAATATGTATGTACATAGCCAACAAATCATTGCAACACCTGTTGTACCTATAGATCATAACTGTTGTTACAGTGGGTGACATGCTAAGGGTCTGTTGGGAGGTGGGGGCATCAATCTGAATAATCATACAAAATTGTAAGGCTCGATACAGTCTGTGATCCCCAAAACCTTTTGCCCCTTCTGCAAAAAGAAGGTGTCTCATTAGGGAAATTGAATAGGTGCTTTTCTGAAAGTATCAATATATTTACAACAAAAGGAGAAAAGACACACAGAGGGGAAAAAAAAGTTTGTATGGTAGTCAAGTGAAGGTGGGGAAAATAAAGAAAAAGAGAGGGAAAATGTTTGGGGTGGATACAGAGAAGGAGAAAGGTATTAGAAGATAGTGCCAAAGTGTAGTCACTAAGCCAACTTTAAACACTAGCAGGTTACACAGCTTTTGATCAAATATATTGTGTACAATCAAGTCTGTTGGAGGACCATTATGGTGACCAGTTGTGTAGTTGGATTCCTCATGCAGCATCGCTGACCCTTATATACCATATCTTCCTCAGTATTTGAGGTCTGGATGGAGGGGTTGCCTTCCACTGTTTCGTTATACATATTCAAGAGGCTGCCCAAATTGTCATTCACATTGAAGTGTGGAATCTATTATTTGTTCTACGAATTGCCATATTGGTCTTATTTTCCGGCAGCTACATCCCATATGAAAGTAGGTACTAGTCATACCAAAGCCCTTGAGACACAAATAGGAAAAAGGTTTTGATCATTTGACTGGATCATGATATAAGGGGTTTATGACTTTGTAGGCAGTAGCGCATATTCCACACGGCAAACAAGGCACTCGCCTAGGGTGGCACAAAACCAAGATACACCACTGTTTGCAGGCATTCTCTTTTATTAAAACGAAGGTTGTTAAGGAGTGAGAGTTGATTAAAATGTATTCCATTGATCATGTGGAATCTCCATCTGGATATCAACTTCCCACTAACAATAGACATTTGGCTCTGTGCCTTCAGAGAGGGAGCCATACATTCTGGATATAGCTCCTGTCAAAGAAGAGTTAACCTTACATACATGCTCATAATCGGAGATTACTGGATACAGGTGCTTCCTTAAAAACACACCTAGGAAATGGTGGCTCTACAAATAGTGGAAGCTTTGGGCGTCTGTAATATCGCATTTGTTTTTCAGAAAAGCAAAAGCACATGGACAAAAATCCTCAACCCTGAGCAGGGATTTGGAAAATCATCATCTGTACTGCCTGAGCGGGCTAACTGTTTGGGTGCAGGCATTTGGGTTGTACAACACTGAGTTGAACATACAATTGTGGGAGATAAGTGCCTCTCTAATACCCCATCTTTGACCAAATTTGTATGGCATCTGGAGAGTCCCTAGGGCTAGATGAGGCGATTCCAGTGTTTCTGTGTTGTGTAGTGTAGAGCGCCATTGGATTGTGTGTACAAACCTGGCAGATCCATATTAAGCTGGTAGATTAGGCACAGCCAGACCACCCTCCCATCTACCTTAGTAAAGTCAATTTCTAGGAAGTCTGTGTCTTTTTTCATACCCCCAAATAAACGATAGCAGGTCAGCCTGCAGAGAATTTATGTCTCTATCAATCACTGGGATGGTCACAGGCCTCAATAAATCATTAAACATTTTGGGGGAGAGAGCTCGTTTTGTTTGAGTATGCTCTCGATCACTCTGCAATCTCTTTTTTTAAATTGGCAATATGAGGGGATATTTTGTGTTTGAGTGAAGCTATAATTTTAATGCTTGCATTATATTCTCCCAGTTTCAACATTCAGTAAATCAGAAACCTCTAC